>CAKAOJ020000469.1:0-72500 GCA_916701645.2 Sebastolobus alascanus
TTTCTTCTAACAAAAGTCTCGTAACTCCCGAACCGAACGTCGGAGACACTTGGAAGTTTGACCCGTCCACCATAATTCGGTCCCGCTGAACACGCCAGTCTTGGTCCTGAGTCTCTACGACCTTCCGTTCCCGAGATACAACTCTTTCTTTCTAACAAAGTATATTTCTTTCTAACAAAAGTCTCGTAACTCCCGAACCGAACGTCGGAGACACTTGGAAGTTTGTCCCGTCCGGCATAATTCGGCCCCGCTGAACACGCCAGTCTTGGTCCCGAGTCTCTACGACCTTCCGTTCCCGAGATACAACTCTTTCTTTCTAAAAAGTATAAAGTCTCGTAACTCCCGAACCGAACGTCGGAGACACTTGGAAGTTTGACCCGTCCAGCATAATTCGGTCCCGCTGAACACGCCAGTCTTGTTCCTGAGTCTCTACGACCTTCCGTTCCCGAGATACAACTCTTTCTTTCTAACAAAGTATATTTCTTTCTAACAAAGTATATTTCTTTCTAACAAAAGTCTCGTAACTCCCGAACCGAACGTCGGAGACACTTGGAAGTTTGACCCGTCCACCATAATTCGGTCCCGCTGAACACGCCAGTCTTGGTCCTGAGTCTCTACGACCTTCCGTTCCCGAGATACAACTCTTTCTTTCTAACAAAGTATATTTCTTTCTAACAAAAGTCTCGTAACTCCCGAACCGAACGTCGGAGACACTTGGAAGTTTGTCCCGTCCGGCATAATTCGGCCCCGCTGAACACGCCAGTCTTGGTCCCGAGTCTCTACGACCTTCCGTTCCCGAGATACAACTCTTTCTTTCTAAAAAGTATAAAGTCTCGTAACTCCCGAACCGAACGTCGGAGACACTTGGAAGTTTGACCCGTCCAGCATAATTCGGTCCCGCTGAACACGCCAGTCTTGTTCCTGAGTCTCTACGACCTTCCGTTCCCGAGATACAACTCTTTCTTTCTAACAAAGTATATTTCTTTCTAACAAAGTATATTTCTTTCTAACAAAAGTCTCGTAACTCCCGAACCGAACGTCGGAGACACTTGGAAGTTTGACCCGTCCAGCATAATTCGGTCCCGCTGAACACGCCAGTCTTGGTCCTGAGTCTCTACGACCTTCCGTTCCCGAGATACAACTCTTTCTTTCTAACAAAGTATATTTCTTTCTAACAAAAGTCTCGTAACTCCCGAACCGAACGTCGGAGACACTTGGAAGTTTGACCCGTCCAGCATAATTCGGTCCCGCTGAACACGCCAGTCTTGTTCCTGAGTCTCTACGACCTTCCGTTCCCGAGATACAACTCTTTCTTTCTAACAAAGTATATTTCTTTCTAACAAAGTATATTTCTTTCTAACAAAAGTCTCGTAACTCCCGAACCGAACGTCGGAGACACTTGGAAGTTTGACCCGTCCACCATAATTCGGTCCCGCTGAACACGCCAGTCTTGGTCCTGAGTCTCTACGACCTTCCGTTCCCGAGATACAACTCTTTCTTTCTAACAAAGTATATTTCTTTCTAACAAAAGTCTCGTAACTCCCGAACCGAACGTCGGAGACACTTGGAAGTTTGTCCCGTCCGGCATAATTCGGCCCCGCTGAACACGCCAGTCTTGGTCCCGAGTCTCTACGACCTTCCGTTCCCGAGATACAACTCTTTCTTTCTAAAAAGTATAAAGTCTCGTAACTCCCGAACCGAACGTCGGAGACACTTGGAAGTTTGACCCGTCCAGCATAATTCGGTCCCGCTGAACACGCCAGTCTTGTTCCTGAGTCTCTACGACCTTCCGTTCCCGAGATACAACTCTTTCTTTCTAACAAAGTATATTTCTTTCTAACAAAAGTCTCGTAACTCCCGAACCGAACGTCGGAGACACTTGGAAGTTTGTCCCGTCCGTCATAATTCGGCCCCGCTGAACACGCCAGTCTTGGTCCCGAGTCTCTACGACCTTCCGTTCCCGAGATACAACTCTTTCTTTCTAAAAAAGTATAAAGTCTCGTAACTCCCGAACCGAACGTCGGAGACACTTGGAAGTTTGACCCGTCCAGCATAATTCGGTCCCGCTGAACACGCCAGTCTTGTTCCTGAGTCTCTACGACCTTCCGTTCCCGAGATACAACTCTTTCTTTCTAACAAAGTATATTTCTTTCTAACAAAGTATATTTCTTTCTAACAAAAGTCTCGTAACTCCCGAACCGAACGTCGGAGACACTTGGAAGTTTGACCCGTCCACCATAATTCGGTCCCGCTGAACACGCCAGTCTTGGTCCTGAGTCTCTACGACCTTCCGTTCCCGAGATACAACTCTTTCTTTCTAACAAAGTATATTTCTTTCTAACAAAAGTCTCGTAACTCCCGAACCGAACGTCGGAGACACTTGGAAGTTTGTCCCGTCCGGCATAATTCGGCCCCGCTGAACACGCCAGTCTTGGTCCCGAGTCTCTACGACCTTCCGTTCCCGAGATACAACTCTTTCTTTCTAAAAAGTATAAAGTCTCGTAACTCCCGAACCGAACGTCGGAGACACTTGGAAGTTTGACCCGTCAGGCATAATTCGGTCCCGCTGAACACGCCAGTCTTGTTCCTGAGTCTCTACGACCTTCCGTTCCCGAGATACAACTCTTTCTTTCTAACAAAGTATATTTCTTTCTAACAAAGTATATTTCTTTCTAACAAAAGTCTCGTAACTCCCGAACCGAACGTCGGAGACACTTGGAAGTTTGACCCGTCCGGCATAATTCGGTCCCGCTGAACACGCCAGTCTTAGTCCTGAGTCTCTACGACCTTCCGTTCCCGAGATACAACTCTTTCTTTCTAAAAAGTATAAAGTCTCGTAACTGTACTTTTTGTCTCAGTAGGGGTCAAAAAGTGTAGTTTTTGTCTTAACCTATCCTTGCCCCTGTCCCCTTTCCTAAACCTAACCACCCCCCACACACACACTCCAAACACACAAAAATGCACACACACACACACTCCAAACACACACAAATGCACACAGGGCGCTAGCGGGCTGGGGCTGACAAAGTTTTGCGAGCGCTTTCCATCGGTGTTTGTCCCATGTCTCTGCGACCTTCCGCTAGCAAGCTACAACCTTAAAGAGGTAGAAATGTCAAAACTTTGGCGCCACCTAGTGCCGTACACGAATATCGTAGAGCTACAGTTGGAAGTTGCCCGGACTCAGTGGGTTCACATCTTTCCGTAGACACCTCCTGTGTGTCTCTACGATAAAAAATAAAAAAGTTGCATTTTGCCCGCCCCAACCCTTTCAGCCTTCCCAGGCAAAAACGACTATGTTTTAGAATTTTGCCCAAATGTCACCAAATTTTCAACATCGAGCTACACATATATTGTTAAGCACAATGGGCAGTACCTGTGGTGAAATTTTTGGCACCCCAGGTCCCACCTATGATGTGATACGTCCCTTCAAAGTTGACTTTCAACTTCCAGCTACCCATGTATTCCCATTGTAATTTCAATATTTTTCATTAGATTTATTTCTGGAACTATAAAACATAGCGATCTGATTTCTAGACAGCTATGTTCAGCTGGAGCCCGTCTATATATGCTGTAAGTTTTATGGAGTTTGAACAACCTTTGCCCCAAAGTTAGCACTACATGCACCAAATTTACATATGTGTTAGAGCTTCCCGAGACCTTTCAGGGGCACCAATCCCCATGTCTCTGCGACCTTCCGTTAGCAAGCTACAACCTTAAAGAGGTAGAAATGTCAAGACTTTGGCGCCACCTATTGCCCAAATGTCACCAAATTTTCAACATAGAGCTATGGAGCCGCGGTTGACATATATTGTTAAGCACAATGGGCAGTACCTATGGTGAAGTTTTTGGCACCCCAGGTCCCACCCATGATGTTATACGTCCCTTCAAAGTTGACTTCCAATATCCACCTACCCATCTAATCCCATTGTAATTTCAATATTTTTCATTTGATTTATTTCTGGAACTATAAAACATAGCAATCTGATTTCTAGACAGCTATGTTCAGCCGCAGCCCGTCTATATATGCTGTAAGTTTTATGGAGTTTGAACAACCTTTGCCCCAAAATTAGCACTACATGCACCAAATTTACATATGTGTTAGAGCATCTCGAGACCTTTCTGGGAAACCCATCCGCATGTCTCTAGCACCTTCCTATGCCTACTTTTCCCCCCGAAGTAGCTAGCGGGCTGGGGGTCTCAGATATCGTAGACCACCCTTAGGGGGGTCTGTGTGCCGATTTTTGGTCAAGTGGTCAAAAATAATTAATTTAGATACTTCCAAAATGTGCATTAATTGTATGATGGCGCCATCTAGTGGCCATTTTTGATATTCCAGATTTCATTTCCAGATTCCAGAATTTATTTCCAGATATACACCTAATAGAACCATTTGTGGGCTCGCTTACAACTTCTCATCTATTAACATGGGAGGCCCCTAACCCTAACCCTAACCCTAGGGTTAGTCAATTTAAAAACAATTTCCAGCAGATAATGGTTAACCACACTAAACTAAATAAGTTTAAAGTGATTTCAGCATTTAGGAAAAATAAAAACCTTAAAGATATGCTGGTTAAGACTAAGTTCAGCAGACAAATCAAAAGTAACCCTGAGAGGGATGGACACTGGGCCTTCACGTCCATGAAATTCCTGTTTAACCCACATGGGGGAGCTGGAGCACCAATTATTGAGAAATTCAGCCTTCAAAGTCACATCTTGTGCCAGTCGCGCAAATTGATGTATGTGGGAGAAACGGGTAACACCCTACTAGTAAGGTTAAAACAACATCTGTACAACATTAGAGAGAACAGACTGACCACCCCTCTGGTGCAACATTTCCAGAGCCATCCAATTCAATCCCTTAGGATTCTGGGGCTCCAGACTTGTGCCACGTGGACCGGAGGCCAGCGTAAACAACTGGAAAAATTATGGATAGAAAAACTGAGGACCAAAAACCCATACGGGCTTAATATCTCTTAAAGGTCCACCGTAATAGTGAAGAGGGATGGGGGAATAATTATGGAGAAAAATAAAAAAGTTTAATCGTGTAGGTGTGTTCTCTGATGTGTCCACTGTATATATATTCTGTTTTGTTGTTTATTATTTATTATTATATACCAGTTTATTATACATACTCGTCCTAAAACTCAACGCTGATAAAACAGAAGTACTCATCATTGGCCCAGACCACATCTCAATTCAAGTACAGCCTCTCCTTGGCCCCCTTACTCCCAACGTAAAGTCAGCTACGAGAAATCTGGGTGTTATCCTGGATAGCAACTTAAGCCTGGAGAAACATGTAAAGTAAGTAAGTAAGTAAGTAAGTAAAGTTTATTTGTATAGCACCTTTCACAGATATAAATCACAAAGTGCTTTACATTAATAAAAGTAATACATCAGTCAAAATTAAAAGTAGCGATGACACTAAAATTACAATAAAACAAACAAGTGAGGATAGCGACACCAAAACAGAAACAAGATGCGAATACAGTCATAAAAGGCCAATAAAAGCGACGCCAAAACAAAAACAAGTTGCGAATACAGTCATAAAAGGCCAATAAAAGCACTAAGTAAAAGGAAGCGGTTATTCAGACAGATAAAACAAAGGCCTGTCCAAATAAGAACGTTTTCAGCTGCTTCATAAAAATGTCACAGGACTCTAGGGAACGCAGCGATAGGGGGATGGCGTTCCATAACTTGGGTGCAACAGCTTGGAAGGCACGGTCACCTCGGGTTTTGTAGTGGGTTTTGGGGACTGACAATAATTTTTGGTCAGAAGACCTAAGAGCCCGATTAGGTGTGTACGGGAGGAGGAGGTCAGTTATATACTGTGGTGTTTGACCATTCAAGGCTCTGAAAGTTAGCACAAGAATTTTAAAATGGACACGAAATTTAATATGAAGCCAGTGCAGAGAGAATAAAATCGGGGTGATATGAGATCTCTTGTTATGTCTGGTTAAAAGCCGAGCAGCTGCATTTTGGACGGATTGGAGACGATTCAAAGAGGTTTGATTCAAACAGGTAAAAAGCGCATTACAATAATCTAAACGAGAAGAAATAAAAGCATGAATTATCATCTCCATCTCAGCCCTGGTCACCACAGATCTTAATTTGGCTATGTTCCTCAGCTGGAAGAAGCAAGACCGAATAAGCTGGCTAACATGATTGTCCAGCGACAGGGATTGGTCAAAAGTGACACCTAAATTCCTGAGGTTAAGCTGAACACATGCACTTAACGACCCTATAAATTGCTTAATGTCTGGAATGTGATTATCAGGGGCAATTATCAGGGCTTCAGTCTTTTTTGAATTTAGCTGAAGGTAGTTGTTAGTCATCCAGATCTAAAGAAGGTAGTCCAGTCGTGTTTTTATCAACTGAGAAACATCTCTAAAATCCGTTCACTTCTCTCTTTTGGTAACACAGAGAAAATTATACATGCTCTGATATCATCCCGTCTCGATTACTGTAATTCCTTGCACACTTGTTTAAACAATCGAGCAACAGAGCAGCTCCAAATAGTACAGAACTCTGCAGCTAGACTGCTGACAAAAACTAAGCGATTCTGTCATATTACACCAGTTCTGGCTTCACTACATTGGCTTCCAGTAGCTTTTAGAATTGATTTTAAAGTGCTTTTAATCACTTATAAAGCTCTGAATGACCTGGCACCGGAGTATGTAACTGAGCTCCTCACACGGTACTGTCCGAACAGGCCCCTCAGGTCTGCCAGTCTGGGTCTTTTAACGGTTCCAAAGACCAGGCTAAAAACAAAGGGTGATCGAGCCTTTGCAGTACTGGCACCCCGACTCTGGAACAGTCTCCCACTGAGCATCAGATCAGTTGACTCTGTCACCGCTTTTAAATCCAGCCTTAAAACTCACTTTTATAAAATGGCTTTTCCAATCAGCTGAAATTGTTAGTCCTTTGTATGCTTGTGTGCTGATGTGTATGAATGTGCACATGTAATTGTATGAATATGTATATGCTTATTTCTTTATTTACCTATTTTTTACTGTTTTTTATTTTTTACTGTTTTTTATTTTATTTTATTTTATTTTTTTTATTTTACTGGTTTTTATTTCATTATTTATGGTTCATTGTATTCTGCTGTCTTTGATGTGAACTTCTTTGGAAAGCACTTTGTGCTTTGTGCTTGAAAAGTGCTCTACAAATAAAATTATTATTATTATTATTATTATTATTATAATCGACCTGATCATACTCACCTGTCTGGAAGTAACCCGAATGCAGAGTGGGAAGTGTTTTACTTCAGCTTCTCTGTATCCACCCTCCAGTGGACAGGAAGCAACTCTCGACCTCTTGACCTCTGCCGGGATATAACTGAATAAATAAAACAAATGATGTTTGAAGACTTGGTATACTATCTAAACAACCTCCAAACTTATGGTTGGCCTCTTCTTGTTTATTATGGTCTCTTTAATATTGCTATGGGGTTGTCTCGGCCTGGTCCTGGGAGCTGCCTTTTGCACTTATGATTCTTCTAGTATATAACATGTTTGCCAGTGCACTGGACCCACAAATGTGGCAACTTAAGGAACATTCCCCTAACCTAACCCTAGCTCTTTAGTGGGCCACTGAATCTAGTTGGGAAGATAATTAACTTTAAACTCAATATCAAGCTTTTAGAAGTTAAGGTAAATCACCACTAGTAATAAAACATTTTACATACACTTGTCTTCTCTTTTTTCTGCTTCAACATGTCTCCTTGCTGCTCAGGTAGTTAAATGATGCCTGCTGGGTCTCACCTAATTAGCGGGGCGGGTTAACTCTTTTATGTACGCAGGTGACGTTAATGAAGGCGGGAAACTAACAAAGGCAGGAAGTAAAACCAGACAACACACAGGAGGAGTGAATTTCAAAATAAAACAGGAAACAGGGTTAGGGTACTGGGATTTTATACAGTACATCATTGGTTACTGTGATCTTCTACAGTAGCATTTTCATTACTGTCATTTAGATTGCATATACAGTATTTCAAAATACAATAAACTACACAAACACAGTAATGTGCTGTGAATCTCACAGATGCATCTATATGGGTTGGCTGTAGCTCAGTTGGTAGAGATGTTCACCCTGGAACCAGTAAATCGATGGTTCGATTCCAGACCGTCAAGTCTTCTCTAAAGTCCAGTACAGCTCTGTCATATCAAGTCTCTCTCCTGTTTAATTATCTGGCATAAATGACACATTCTGAGCTTCTGGAAAACTTTTTAAGGCTATTAAAGACACTATGAATATGAAAACACTGCTTGATCAAATTACACAGCAGGATATATTTATAATGAGCAACACTTCAAAAATACACTTTAGAGCCGACTGACAGGGAAATCTGGTTCTGGTGGTATATCAGAGAAATATTCTTCTGGTATTAAAATGATAATAATATATGTGTATGTGTGTGTGTGTGTGTGTGTGTGTGTGTGTGTGTATATATATATGTGTATATATATATATATATATGACACAGAGGAGGTTGATCAAAATATGAAAAGAACAGTAATTGCTTGAAATAAACCATTACCAAATCTCAGTATCATCTTGAAAATATTTTTTCTTTCTTCTTTGGAAAAAAATATATAATTTAAATCATGATTATAATGCTTCAACACCATCCTGCAGTACAGAGGTTAAAGTGCAACCTATATGTGTGATGGTGGTTGTGGCATTGTGAGGATAGAGGACAACAACTGTTTTTTAGCTTTTATATCTTTAATGATAGTCATGGAGAAACTGCTGAAAGGTGGTAACAGAGAGATGCGTAACGTGGACGCCTAACTCTATCAGGTGAGCTAAAGCGGCGCCCGGTCTAAAATGTTTTTTTCTCATATTTGACCTATGAAGACGTGCAGCGGCCCGACGTCTGGATCCTTCGTGGGCAACAGACTGCTGTACGGCCAGTTTACAGACAAGCTTCTAGTGACACATTACAAACACTCCTGAGGCTGCAGTGATTCTTATACACAATTGTTTTACTGCTTTCATTTTTCCTTTTACATAATAAAGTACAGATAAGTAACCTAGGCAACTAGTGTAGTAATAATAAGAATAATTTATATAACACTTGTCAAACTTAAGAACAAAGTAGTTTCCTCATTCAAAGATTTACAGAATAAAAATCTAAAAATCTAAATCCCATGTAAGCCTATGATAAAATGAGGAACATGAGCACATATGCAGCAAGCAGTACTGAGTTCAAATAAACTCATGTACAAATAAACAGTAGAAAAAGAAGTACTCAGATATTTTACTGATGTAAAAGTACTAATACCACAGTAACATACTGTATATCTGGGATCAGCTGTCTTACAGTAATGATCCCTGATCATTTCAAACCTTTTAAATACGCGTCAGGATGGTTTTACCTTTAAAACAAAACACCTTAAAGTAAAAAACAACACGTCACTGATTGAGAATAAATACTACAGACAAAAGACATTCAAAGGCAGAAGTTTTATTCTAAAACACGTTTCTGAGAGACAATCTGTGTTCTGAACATTTTATTGAATTATTGATTACATGGTAGTTTTAGAGCAACCTGCTGAGGATACACAAAGTAATAAACTGAAGAAGCTTTTTAATCTCTAACTTCTGGGATCATTACGTAATAATAATTACTCAAAGCTCTCTGGATTATAACACTTCATTCATTGGAACAATAATAACTGTGTGGAGCTAAACTCACGTGTCCTTGGTGGGTTTTAATGTTAAATTAATCATAAATTAAATAAACAGTGATGAACATGTCTTTTTTATGACCTTAAAAAGGTGTGAGGTGACTTCCGTGCATCACGTAAAATCCAGATTCAGTCTGGAAAGATGGAAAGTTTCCTCAAATGGATGATGGGAAGTTTTCTCCTGTATATTATAATTTATTACTATTTTTATTACGTTCTGTTTTTAGTCAGTAATAAAAATATTCTGATTTATGACATTTTCAGACAATTAGAACAAACTAAAAAAATATCATGACTAACACACCACCATCATCATGTGAGTGAAAAACAGATCAATAAATTTAGTTACAACTGCACAGCAAGTCTGATTAGTAATTATTGATTATCACAAAACTGATCACTGCAGCTCCAATAGGACAAAATAATGAGGCAAAAGAGAAGGATGTGACAGCAGACACAGATTAACATTCATTCACTCATTAATTCATTCATCCACTCACAGTTTCTTTCTTTCTTTCTTTCTTTCATTCATTCACTCACTCACTCACTCATTCACTCACAGGGCGAATCAGCAGTCTTTCCCAGCATGCATTGCACTAAAGAACATGTCACTACAGCTTGAAAAAGTGTTTGATGACTCTGTCTGATTGTATATGTACAGCTTATTACCGGGTCAGTGATGTGATTACTTACATTTACTTTGTTGAGATATTATTACTGTATTATTATTATATATTATTATTATATATTATTAATAATATATTATTACTGTATAATGTATCATAGACCCATGAGAGGCACAGAGAGTGACTGGATGAATGTATTAATGTGATGAAGAGACAGAACTGTATTGAAAGGAAACATATTTAATAAAGTATTATTGTAATAAAAGGTACAATCTCTGAGCAGGTGAGTGTACCTGAGCCTTTCTGGTGTCTATGTGGTATCCCACTTTGAGACTGGTCAGGACCTTCACTGTACTCAGACTAATGTGGATCCTGTAGGCTGGAGACCACAAACACAAGATGATTATAGATTATCAGTTATTGATCTGGACTCAGTCACCATTCAAACACCAACAGGAGAGAAATATTCAGCTCAGATCAAATCAGACGTTATAGTTTCAACATACGCAGTCCACAGGCTTCCATGTGTGAGGCCGTGGTCACGGTGTCTCCAAACAGACAATACCTGGGCATCGTGAGACCAACCACACCTGCTACCAACGCACCTAAAGACAGAGAGAGAGAGAGAGAGAGAGAGAGAGAGAGAGAGAGAGAGAGACAGGCATGGAGACAGGTAGAGAGAGAGAGACAGGCATGTTGTGTTACTTAAAATCAAAGTTTTCTAAAGTAATGAAAACAAGTTTAAATTTTTTAAATTGTGTTTGTGCGTGCGTGGGTGCGTGCGTGCGTGCGTGCGTGCGTGCGTGCGTGCGTGCGTGCGTGCGTGCGTGCGTGCGTGCGTGCGTGCGTGCGTGCGTGCGTGCGTGCGTGTACCTGAGTGCAGTCCGATGCGTATTTTCACTTTGATCTCGGGCATGTGTTTGATCTTAAACGCTGCTATCGAGTGCAGGATGTCCAGAGACATGTTGGCCACTTCACCTGCGTGTCGATTCCCATTTCTGTTGGGAACACCTGAAGCCACCATGTAGGCGTCTCCGATAGTTTCTACCTGTAAACAGAACACACACACACACACACACACACACACACACACACACACACACACACACACACACACACACACACACACACACAGCAGTCTAACTCCAGGTGTTTCAGTAGAGACGTCTGTGCACAGTTTCAGTCTGTCACTCAGTATGTTTAACATTTAAACTCTGCAGAGTTTAATAAAACTCAGCTTTATTCTGAACGGAGGCTGAAACTGAGACAAGAAGATGAGTTTGTTGATTGAAACGGCTTCATGTGATGAGACAAAGGTTAAAGGTCAAACAGGAATGTTGAAGGTTCCTACCTTGTAGACATCGTGAGTAGCAATGATGGCATCAAACATGGTGTAGAGGTCATTCAGCAGGTCGACCACCTGCACGCACACACACACACACACACACACACACACACACACACAGTGTCAGAGTCAGTGATAATCCTAACGTGCGCACACACACACACACACAGTATATTTCTTTCTAACAAAAGTCTCGTAACTCCCGAACCGAACGTCGGAGACACTTGGAAGTTTGTCCCGTCCAGCATAATTCGGGCCCGCTGAACACGCCAGTCTTGGTCCCGAGTCTCTACGACCTTCCGTTCCCGAGATACAACTCTTTCTTTCTAAAAAGTATAAAGTCTCGTAACTCCCGAACCGAACGTCGGAGACACTTGGAAGTTTGTCCCGTCCAGCATAATTCGGGCCCGCTGAACACGCCAGTCTTGGTCCCGAGTCTCTACAACCTTCCGTTCCCGAGATACAACTCTTTCTTTCTAAAAAAGTATATTTCTTTTCTAAAAAAGTATATTTCGTTCTAACAAAAGTCTCGTAACTCCGGAACCGGAAGTCGTACAGACTTTGGGGTGCTGCCAATGGAAAGAACACCGCCGAAAATGGGGGGTAGGTCCAGGTCCCATCGCTCTATGACTTTCGCACAAAAAGTTATTGAGATAAACGTGTGCATTTACGGGAGAGAAAACATACGGCTGTCATACGTTTTCGCCAATATCTCCCGAACCGAACGTCGGCGACACTTGGAAATTTAACCCGTCCACCATAATTCGGTCCCGCTGAACACGCCAGTCTTGGTCCCGAGTCTCTACGACCTTCCGTTCCCGAGATACAAGTCTTTCTTTCTAAAAAAGTATATTTCTTTCTAACAAAAGTCTCGTAACTCCCGAACCGAACGTCGGAGACACTTGGTAGTTTTACCCGTCCTCCATAATTCGGTCCCGCTGAACACGCCAGTCTTGGTCCCGAGTCTCTACGACCTTCTGTTCCCGAGATACAACTCTTTCTTTCTAAAAAAGTATATTTCTTTCTAACAAAGTATATTTCTTTCTAACAAAAGTCTCGTAACTCCCGAACCGAACGTCGGAGACACTTGGAAGTTTGACCCGTCCACCATAATTCGGCCCCGCTGAACACGCCAGTCTTGGTCCCGAGTCTATACGACCTTCCGTTCCCGATATACAACTCTTTCTTTCTAACAAAGTATATTTCTTTCTAACAAAGTATATTTCTTTCTAACAAAAGTCTCGTAACTCCCGAACCGAACGTCGGAGACACTTGGAAGTTTGACCCGTCCACCATAATTCGGCCCCGCTGAACACGCCTGTCTTGGTCCCGAGTCTCTACTCGGAAACCGAGTAGTCGCACAGACTTCGGGGTGATGCCAATGGAAAGAACACCACCGAAAATGGGGGGGTAGGTCCAAGTCCCATCGCTCTATGACGTTCACACAAAAAGTTATTGGCCACGTTGCACATGCCAGTCTTGGTCCCGAGTGTCTACGACCTTCCATTCCCGAGATATCACTTTTTCTTTGAAAAAAAGTCACGTAACTCCGGAACCGGAAGTCGTCCAGACTTGGGAGACCTACCAATGGAAAGAACGCTAAAGTATGTGGGGGGGTAGGTCAAGGTCTCATCGCTCTATCACATTCACATTAAAAGTTATGGAGGATAATCGATTGTGATTTCTGGAAAGAAACCCTAAGGCTGTCATTAATACGTTTTAGCGAATATCTCCCAAACCGAACGTCGTAGACCCTTGGAAATGTGCTCCGTCTGCCATAAGCCGGCCACGCTGAACACGCCAGTCTTGGTCCCGAGTCTCTACG
Organism: Sebastolobus alascanus; assembly: GCA_916701645.2. Classification (NCBI taxonomy): domain Eukaryota; kingdom Metazoa; phylum Chordata; class Actinopteri; order Perciformes; family Sebastidae; genus Sebastolobus; species Sebastolobus alascanus. The sequence continues at coordinate 13,489 of CAKAOJ020000469.1, forward strand.
ACCTTCCATTCCCGAGATATCCATTTTTCTTAAAAAAAAAAAGGTTGCGTAACTCCGGAACTGGAAGTTCTCCAGACTTGCGAGTGCTACCAATGGAAAGAACGCTAAAGAAAATGGGGGGTTATGTCAAGGATTCATCGCTCTATCACGTTCACAAAAAAAGTTATGGAGGATAATCGATTGTGATTTCTGGAGAGAAACCCTACGGCTGTCATTAATACGTTTTAGCGAATATCTCCCAAACCAAACGTCGTAGACCCTTGGAAATGTGCTCCGTCTGCCATAAGCCGGCCACGCTGAACAAGCCAGTCTTGGTCCCGAGTCTCTACGACCTTCAATTCCCGAGATATCACTTTTTCTTTTAAAAAAAGTCACGTAACTTCGGAACCGGAAGTTGTCCAGACTTGCGAGTGCTACCAATGGAAAGAACGCTAAAGAAAATGGGGGGGTATGTCAAGGTCTCATCGCTCTATCACATTCGCGCAAAAAGTTATGGAGGATAATCGATTGTGATTTCTGGAGAGAAACCCTACGGCTGTCATTAATACGTTTTAGCGAATATCTCCTGAAACCGAACGTCATAGACACTTGGAAATGTGCTCCGTCTGCCATAATTTGGCCACGCTGCACACGTCAGTCTTGGTCCCGAGTCTCTACGGCCTTCCATTCCTGAGATACTGAATTCAGTAGGGGTTAAAAAGTGTCATATCTCGGGAACGGAAGGTCCTAGAGACTCAGGATAAAGACTCGTGTACTCAGCGACCCCGAAAGTACAAAGGCACATCTTGTTCCGAGTCTCTAAGACCTTCCGCTCCAGAGATACAAATTCAGTAGGGGTAAAAAGTGAAGTTTTTATCCCCTTAATCCTACGGCTTTTAATCCCAAACCTCGAGAGGAGGCGCTTTGCAGAGCTGATACTGATTTTATATCAGCTGATGCCGCGGTCATCAGAAACGGATGTCGCTGCACGTGATGCTTCAAAGTAGAGGACGTCTCATTTCTCTAAAAACATATATCCTTGTTTCCTCTCTCCTTGCATCTCTTCTTCACCTCCTCCGCTCCCATCTGCCATGGGAGAAACTAAGACGCGAGAAGAGGAGGTGGGGAAAGGGCACACGGCCCTGCAGTCTCATGCCTTTTATGGCGGTTGGCAGGGCATTTACCTGCTAATTAGGATCAACTGGCACACGCCTTCAACTTACAAGGACATGGGATTCATCATTATGGCCCAGTTCCAATCCAGTCCCTCCGACCTCCCACTCCGAGTGAACTCTGTCTGTAGTCAAATCAAATCAAATCAATTTTATTTGTATAGCCAAAAATCACAAATCACAAATTTGCCTCGGGGGGCTTTACAATCTGTACAGGATACAACACCCTCTGTCCTTGACAGTGCAACCCTCACATCGGCTAAGGAAAAACTTAACCACAAAAAAACCCTTTTAACAGGGAGAAAAAATGGAAGAAACCTCAGGAAGAGCGGCAGAGGAGGGATCCCCCTTCCAGGATGGACAGACGTGCAATAGATGTTGTGTGTACAGAGTAACAACATATTGAAAACACAACATAGACAATTTATGACAAAAATGAATACATATATTGTGAATATATGTGAGAAGGTGGATCCAGGAGGATGTCAAGCAGCTTCTAGGCGACGCCAAACAGATAGAGCCAGAGCAACACGACCTCCTCTCGACGTCAAAACCGGTAGAGCCAGAGCAGCACGACCTCCTCTCGACGTCAAAACCGGTAGAGCCAGAGCAGCACGACCTCCTCTCCACGCCAATCAGATAGAGCCATAGCTACGTAACCTCCTCTCAACGCCATAAAGGTAGAACCTGAGCACCACGACCTCCTCTCCACGTCAGATCGATAGAGCCAGAGCAACACGACCTCCTCTCCACATCACGACAGATAGTGCCCGAGCAACACGACCTCCTCTCCACATCACGATAGATAGTGCCCGAGCAACACGACCTCCTCTCTACCATGAACCACCAGAGAGTCAGAGCAACGTCACAGAGCGACTGATGGTCCATCACGGAGAAGCCTGATTCAAAGGAGAGAGAGGGGAGAGAGAGAGAGAGAGAGAGAGAGCGAGGCACACAGCAGTGCTTGTGGGACATCAACAACAGAGGGTTATAGAGAGGCAGCGGCTTAAAATTAATAATGATCTCGTCGGCAGGACTGCTAGGCTGAAATTATAAATTGAGACTGAGACCGACCCACCAGCTAACTAATTGAAAGTTAGGGCAAAAAAAGTCCCACTCACAGCTCAATGAAGTTCCTTCTGTAAGGTGGAGGGTATAAATACAGCAGCAAGCTTCTGGACCAACTTCCCTCTCTCCGGCAAGGAAACTATAGATAAATATCAGAATCAGAAATACTTCATTGATCCCCGGGGGAAAATTGAGTTACATTTCGCTCCCATTCTAGAATACAAATATATATAAGCATAGAGCAATCATAAGAAAATATAAATAAGTAGTATGTATAACAACATTGCAAATAATAATGCTGAAAAATAGGACCTTATCATGTAACAGGAAAACAGGTTTGGACCCAAACACAGATAAGGATGCGGAGGCAGCAGGTAGAGTGCAATGATTTTAATAATGAAGAACTTACGCAAAATAAAGATATGCCTCATCCAGGCAGGTACAAAAAGACAATTCACAAGGTAAGGTACAAAAGCAATGTGGCAACACTGGGAAACAGACTCTCAAGGGTGAAACACATCACACGAGCCGCTGCCGAACTGACAAAGAAACAGGGGAAACACACAGACTAAATCCACCAGGAGAGCAGGGTGATTGAACACAGGTGGAACACATCAAGGCGGGCCAGACAAAAAAGGAAAGGATGAACATAAGATAGTCTTAAGTCTTAACAAAAAGGAAAAGTCCAATGGCCTCTGTGCACAGACGGTGACAGATCTATTATCAAGTGTATAGTAATATAAATAAATCTGAATCTTAGTTTAAATGTTCTGTATAAATAAAAGCAGTCTTAATGCCAGAGTAAACCAGATTATTGAACAGCTGAATTATTGCACTAAATTATTGTACTATGAAATCGGTATTGCACAGTTGAAGATATAATAAATTATGGAGTTATAGCTGCTGATAGGGTAAAAAAATAATAAATATTTGTTGTACACTATATACGTATATACACATATACAACACTTTACAATCAATTAACATGTCTACCGTTTTCTACACTAGACATTTCATCCTAAATACATTCTATTTAAATCTATTTACTTTAACGTCTGTATGACAACAAAGTAGAATAAATTAAATGTCTATCTTAGTAACCATCTTGCTGGGTGATCTCAAATGACATTTTTGTATCTTCATATTTTTAAGTTAAATGAACACAGCAGCATCTAGAAGGCTGCGGCAGCACAGTAGAATATTTCCATTAGTTTTAAAAGCGTGCTGCTATTTACAGCTGAAAACTGTTCACACAGTCTCTCCCTCTCTCTCATTGACACTTACACCCTCAGGCTAAATTTGTCTCAGGTGTGCTGTTACCTGCCCAGGTGTGTTCATTCTTTCAGCGTGGCAGCAGAGGCAGGTAGGCTCACATTCACTCTCTTTTTAACACAAACTCAGTTGGTGGTCATTGCTGTCATTTGACCCCATGGTGATTCATGATGTTTGTGCTGTCTAATAGAAGTTATAGTAGACTGATGATAAAGTAAAGTGTTATCTTTAATATCTACATCAGCCATTATTTGACCTGTTGGAGGTGTTGTTGTGGTGTCCGTATATAAAATCTAAAATCTGATAAACTGAGATGATACAACTGTGTTGAGTTTAGAGTGCAATTATGCATGAATATGCATCTGCAACGAGAGTCCTGAAACAATCAGTTTACCTGCAGCTCCCACACACAATAGATTCAGCGACATACTGTGAAACTGTCAATCATGTCATAGGTGTCCTGGTGAGACAGCAGGTGAAGGTGGCAGTGAAAGTGTATGAATGACTGTAACATCAATGTTCCTGCTTTCAATAAGTTTCCTTTCTTAAAATAATGGCTAAATAGAAACTAGTTAGTGGGAGGTTGTTACAGTTTTCTTCATGGATGAATGGATGTGTGGTATTTATTAGTCCATTATTATTTTAAAAGGTGAATGGGTTTTGTACTGCATATATCAGCTGACCTAGAGCTGGGTGAGGGTTAGGGGTCGGAGTCGCTTGTTTTGCCCCCACTGAATCTTGGTTTTGTCCTGTGAACACTGAGGAACCATTAACATAACGCCCACTCCTGCTAGGCTGAGATCAAAAACAAATGCTCCATGCAGTAAAAGCTCGGAGCAATGCTGAGTCGGTAGGACAGACATGAGCATCAATAAATATCTGCTGAATAAAACACCACAGATTGAGAAGATCTGATGATTCACTTTTCTGTTTGATAGATTAAAAAAAGACGAAGGAGCTTAATAAAACAGTGTTATTCCTCTGTGTAGGCTGTATGTTCAGAAGCATCACTAGATGTTCCAGTGCTCATCGCTGTCAGGCTCACAGTAACAAGATGCCTTCCTCAACAAACATTTCTACATGGTCTGTGATTTTAGTGTGTGCACAGCTAGACAGCTTAATGACATGCTACATGCTTATTTTACATTTTTAGAATCGATGACTAATGTCTCCCCTGTCAGAAATATATTTTTTACTGCATTAGTGGTGTTGGTGTGGAGAAACATTGTTCAGGTCATATTAAAAGATAGCTTAACAGACCAAAAAAAGGAGTGAAATAATGCTTTCATGTGTTGTGGAGCTTAAGTGATCTGAAACTGACATTTTATAATACAAAAACCTTAAGTACGCAGTTAAATACAACCCTGGAAGAGATGAATCTGCTTGTGTTCATTACTGAGCTACACTCGTATTTTGTGTCTCACACATCTTACTGTCAAAACTGCACATTATGAACTAAATCTAACTGTTTTGAGTTGTGGATCCTTCAAATTGTTTGAAAAATATAAAAACTCGGCAACGCTAGCTGACAAACTAGAAGATTTTTCTTTATTTCACCAACAAATTTCAATGCAGGACCTGAAATGGTTGTTGATGAGGTTCCTCTGGTCGTTGATGAGGTTCCACTGGTCGTTGTTAAAGTTCAACTGGTCGTTGAAGAGGTTCCTCTGGTCGGTGATAAGGTTCCACTGGTCGTTGTTAAGATTCTGCTGGTCGTTGTTAAGGTTCAACTGGTCGTTGATAAGGTTCCGCTGGTCGTTGTTAAGGTTCAACTGGTCGTTGATAAGGTTCCACTGGTCGTTGTTAAGGTTCTGCTGGTCGTTGTTAAGGTTCTGCTGGTCGTTGATAAGGTTCTGCTGGTCGTTGATAAGGTTCTGCTGGTCGTTGATAAGGTTCCACTGGTCGTTGTTAAAGTTCAACTGGTCGTTGAAGAAGTTCCTCTGATCGTTGATAAGGTTCCACTGGTCGTTGATAAGGTTCCACTGGTCGTTGTTAAGATTCTGCTGGTCGTTGTTAAGGGTCAACTGTTCGTTGTTAAGGGTCAATTGGTCGTTGCTAAGGTTCAACTGGTCGTTGTTAAGGTTCAACTGGTCGTTGATAAGGTTCCGCTGGTCGTTGTTAAGATTCTGCTGGTCGTTGTTAAGGTTCAACTCGTCGTTGATAAGGTTCCACTGGTCGTTGATAAGGTTCAACTGGTCGCTGTTAAGGTTCCGCTGGTCGTTTATAAGCTCCCTCTGGTCGTTGATAGGGTTCCACTGGTCGTCGTTAAGGTTCCACTGGTCGTTGATAAGTTTCCTCTGGTCGTTGATAAGGTTCAACTGGTCGCTGTTAAGGTTCCGCTGGTCGTTTATAAGCTCCCTCTGGTCGTTGATAGGGTTCCACTGGTCGTTGTTAAGGTTCCACTGGTCGTTGATAAGCTTCCTGTGGTCGTTGATAAGGTTCCACTGGTCGTTGTTAAGGTTCCACTGGTCGTTGATAAGTTTCCTCTGGTCGTTGATAAGGTTCAACTGGTCGCTGTTAAGGTTCCGCTGGTCGTTTATAAGCTCCCTCTGGTCGTTGATAGGGTTCCACTGGTCGTTGTTAAGGTTCCACTGGTCGTTGATAAGCTTCCTCTGGTCGTTGATAAGGTTCAACTGGTCGCTGTTAAGGTTCCGCTGGTCGTTTATAAGCTCCCTCTGGTCGTTGATAGGGTTCCACTGGTCGTTGTTAAGGTTCCTCTGATCGTTGATAAGGTTCAACTGGTCGCTGTTAAGGTTCCGCTGGTCGTTTATAAGCTCCCTCTGGTCGTTAATGAGGTTCACTGGTCGTTGTTAAGGTTCCGCTGATCGCTGATAAGCTCCCTCTGGTCGTTAATGAGGTTCCACTGGTTGTTGTTAAGGTTCCACTGGTCGTTGATAAGCTCCCTCTGGTCGTTGATTAGGTTCCACTGGTCGTTGAAGAGGTTCCTCTGATCGTTGATAAGGTTCAACTGGTCGCTGTTAAGGTTCCGCTGGTCGTTGATAAGCTCCCTCTGGGCGTTAACGAGGTTCCACTGGTTGTTGTTAAGGTTCCACTGGTCGTTGATAAGCTCCCTCTGGTCGTTGATTAGGTTCCACTGGTCGTTGTTAAGGTTCCGCTGATCGTTGATAAGCTCCCTCTGGTCGTTTATGAGGTTCCACTGGTTGTTGTTAAGGTTCCACTGGTCGTTGATAAGCTTCCTCTGGTCGTTAATGAGGTTCGGCTGGTTGTTGTTAAGGTTCCACTGGTCGTTGATAAGCTTCCTCTGGTCGTTGATTAGGTTCCAATGGTCGTTGTTAAGGTTCCACTGGTCGTTGATAAGCTTCCTCTGGTCGTTGATAAGGTTCCACTGGTCATTGATAAGATTTCGCTGGTCGTTTATGAGGTTCCACTGATCTTTGAATCATTTGCATTGCGCATGAACATTTATTCTCAGGTAGACTCGATGGTGCCTACATATCTTAGATGTAGTCTTTAAATGTTAGATGGAGTCTTTTCATGTTAGATGGAGTCTTTAAAAGTTAGATGGAGTCTTCACATCTTAGATGGAGTCTTTAAAAGTTAGATGGAGTCTTTAAATGTTAGATGGAGTCTTTAAATGTTAGATGGAGTCTTTAAATGTTAGATGGAGTCTTTAAATGTTAGATGGAGTCTTTAAATGTTAGATGGAGTCTTTAAATGTTAGATGGAGTCCTTAAATGTTAGATGGAGTCTTTAAAAGTTAGATGGAGTCTTCACATCTTAGATGGAGTCTTTAAAAGTTAGATGGAGTCTTTAAAAGTTAGATGGAGTCTTCACATCTTAGAAGGAGTCTTTAAAAGTTAGATGGAGTCTTTAAATGTTAGATGGAGTCTTTAAATGTTAGATGGAGTCTTTAAATGTTAGATGGAGTCTTTAAAAGTTAGATGGAGTCTTCACATCTTAGAAGGAGTCTTTAAAAGTTAGATGGAGTCTTTAAATGTTAGATGGAGTCTTTAAATGTTAGATGGAGTCTTTAAATGTTAGATGGAGTCTTTAAAAGTTAGATGGAGTCTTCACATCTTAGATGGAGTCTTTAAATGTTAGATGGAGTCTTTAAATGTTAGATGGAGTCTTTAAATGTTAGATGGAGTCTTTAAATGTTAGATGGAGTCTTTAAATGTTAGATGGAGTCTTTAAATGTTAGATGGAGTCTTTAAATGTTAGATGGAGTCCTTAAATGTTAGATGGAGTCTTTAAAAGTTAGATGGAGTCTTCACATCTTAGATGGAGTCTTTAAAAGTTAGATGGAGTCTTTAAAAGTTAGATGGAGTCTTCACATCTTAGAAGGAGTCTTTAAAAGTTAGATGGAGTCTTTAAATGTTAGATGGAGTCTTTAAATGTTAGATGGAGTCTTTAAATGTTAGATGGAGTCTTTAAAAGTTAGATGGAGTCTTCACATCTTAGAAGGAGTCTTTAAAAGTTAGATGGAGTCTTTAAATGTTAGATGGAGTCCTTAAATGTTAGATGGAGTCTTTAAATGTTAGATGGAGTCTTTAAATGTTAGATGGAGTCTTTACATATTAGATAGTGTCTTTACATGTTAGATAGAGTCTCTACATCTTAGATGGAGTCTTTACATGTTAGATGGAGTCTATACATCTTAGATGGAGTCTTTAAATGTTAGATGGAGTCTTTTCATGTTAGATGGAGTCTTTAAACATTAGATGGAGTCTTTACATCTTAGATGGAGTCTTTAAAAGTTAGAGGGAGTCTTTACATCTTAGATGGAGTCTTTAAATGTTAGATGGAGTCCTTAAATGTTAGATGGAGTCTTTAAATGTTAGATGGAGTCTTTAAATCTTAGATGGAGTCTTTACATATTAGATAGTGTCTTTACATGTTAGATAGAGTCTTTACATCTTAGATGGAGTCTTTACATGTTAGATGGAGTCTATAAATCTTAGATGGAGTCTTTAAATGTTAGATGGAGTCTTTACATCTTCGATGGAGTCTTTAAATGTTTGATAGAGTCTATAAATCTTAGATGGAGTCTTTACATCTTAGATGGAGTCTTTAAATCTTAAATGGAGTCTATAAATCTTAGATGGATTCTTTACATCTTAGATGGAGTCTTTAAATGTTTGATAGAGTCTATAAATTTTAGATGGAGTCTTTAAATCTTAGATGGAGTCTTTAAATGTTTGATAGAGTCTTTACATCATAGATGGAGTCTTTAAATGTTTGGTAGAGTCTTTACATCTTAGATGGAGTCTTTAAATCTTAGATGGAGTCTTTAAATGTTTAGATAGTCTATAGATCTTAGGTGTCACCACAACAACGTTTTAAACATCATTTCTGTCTGTATAACAGCAGAATCGCAGTAAAACATTCAAATCGCTGCTGCTCACAGAAAGTTCCTTACAGCCTGTTATTAACTAACAGAACCATATGCATTGTTTTAAATGTCAGCACAGTTTGTACTCTGAGTTTAAGCAGAAACACTCTGAAGTTCACTAAATCTCCACATTTACTGCTGAGGCCCAAACATTCCCTTTAAAGTTCATCAGTCCCTGCAGGCTACTGCAGGAGGGGGGGGGGGGGGTTGACGTTCTGAGAGTCTGAAAGTCTGAAACTCTGAAAGTCTGACGGTCTGAGAGTCTGGCGGTCTGACGGTCTGAAAGTCTGAAAGTCTGAAAGTCTGAAAGTCTGAAAGTCTGAAAGTCTGACGGTCTGAGAGTCTGGCGGTCTGACAGTCTGACGGTCTGGAGGTCTGACGGTCTGAAAGTCTGAAAGTCTGAAAGTCTGAAACTCTGAAAGTCTGAAAGTCTGACGGTCTGAGAGTCTGGCGGTCTGAGAGTCTGGCGGTCTGAAAGTCTGACGGTCTGAGAGTCTGACAGTCTGGCGGTCTGAGAGTCTGGCGGTCTGAAAGTCTGACGGTCTGAGAGTCTGACAGTCTGGCGGTGTGACGGTCTGGAGGTCTGGAGGTCTGACGGTCTGAGAGTCTGGCGGTCTGACAGTCTGACAGTCTGGCGGTCTGAGAGTCTGGCGGTCTGAAAGTCTGACGGTCTGAGAGTCTGACAGTCTGGCGGTGTGACGGTCTGGAGGTCTGGAGGTGTGGAGGTCTGGAGGTCAGACTGTGCTCCTCTATATTCTGTATGCCTACGACTGCCGTTGCAAGGGATTCATTTTAAAGTTTGCAGATGACTCTATGGTCATCAGGTGAAAACAGCCGTGGTCCTGTTGTTGATGAATAATCGATACCGCCACATAAGGCACCCTTTAGTGCCTCTATGAGACCCACCAGGCTTTCACTTAATTACAATGTAAAGCCATTACGACAGTAAACGCTCAGAGAAAGAGCACCGGGAGTGACTGTGGTGACGTAGTGGGCAAAAAGACACACTAAGGGCAGGTGGTAGGGGAGGTGGATAGGTCCAACAACACAAGGCTTTTATCCAGGAGACCGTGACCCAACCCTGTGTTAAGTTTCACTTTCACTTTACAATCGGCTGCTTCTTTGTGTCCCGTGTTCACAATGTTCAGTTTATTTTCACTGTACAAACGTAGTAGTTTTAAGCCCAACCTTGTAGTTTTTTCCTAAACTTAACTATAGTAGTTTTGATGCCATAAATGAAGTGACGCCAAAGGGCGTGACCAAGCGGCGGCATGTGATGAGTTGAGATGAGAACGTGTTGGTTGATCATGTATTCAACATGACTGAGCCCTGATTCAGAAAACAGTATTAGTGAAAACTCTGAGTTAGTTAACCCTGAGATGAGGGAAACTCTGGATTTCAGTTCCAGAAAGAGTTAACTTAAACTCTGGCTCAGTTACCGTGGCAACTGCTCGCTAGCAGGTTTTCTGTCTTCTCCCTCTCACAGAGCCGGAAACGCTGCTTTATTTCCTCATTCATTCAGTCTGTATCGAAATGCATTAATCAGCGAGGTTCACGTCTGAATTTAAAGATATTAATTTGTTACTCAGGACTCTAAAGTTACTGTCATTTCTTTAAACATTCAAATATCACACAGCATCCAGTCGCCCTCAGCTCAGAACAAAACCTCTGCTTGTCCTCCTTTATAACACTGTGACTTTATGAACAGCTGTCAGTTTGTTAGAGCAGCTCCACCAACATGTTTATTGCTCATAATGTGGAATCTCTGTTAAATATTAAAGTCTGTATGAAGCTTTCCCTTTTTTCCCTCCTCGGGATTAGTAAACTCAGAGTTTGGGCTCTGAGTTATAAACCTGCTTTCTGAAACAGCTTCTGTCAGACTATCAGTGTAACCGAGCATACGCCAGTTTGGCTGATATCCTTCCGAGGTTTACTCGCCACATGGAAAATCTACCCATATTTGGCTCTTGGTGGGTGTTAATTTCAGACCAGAGGTGGCTATGCAGAACTTCACAATATCCAAATATGTGTGCGTGAACTGCCACCATGAACATCCACCTGTCCTCACACAGCCTACACAAGATAATATTTACAGAGTCATAACATCTGAATAAAGTTCATCTTGGTTTGCGTTTGTCTGCTGCCATTTTTTGTGAAGTACGCACGGTAATAACAGCCCGAACCAGCTGTGCATTGAGAAAGTAGGTCCCGTACCCCACGAGCCAATCAAAGCAGTGGGCGTTCACATCATGCTCGACGGTAACGCCCCTCTAGGGCTACAATCAGACCGTCTATGGAGCGGGCCCCAGATCAGAGTCCGATCAATCAACTGTGAGTAGGTTGAACCTGAACATAAAGAGCCATCATCAATGGAGCTCTGTTACTACGATTCACCATGGCAACAGATAAATAAGAGGCAGAGTCTTCATTTTAATCCGGAGAGATATTAACGCATGTATAGGCTGACTGTGCACATTCATTTTTTTTGGTTACTATCATTTCCAGTAATTTGCTCAGGTGTGTGGTTTCACTTTATTTACCTGTTCAATGTGGTTATGTTAAATATGAATGTTGAATGATTTTTGTGGGCCCCCTCCTGGTTCAGCTCTGCTATTGCAGCTACCGGTGTGATGTTTATATAATAGAGGAGATTGATGACACCGGTGTATAGGACACCTGATGACACACGGGAGTGGAAACGTTTTTTGAACACAAATTAAGAAAGTACGCCGTTGAAATTTTACGTTTTCGTTAATTTGAGAGAAGAATATTCAAGTTCAAGTCAAAATCTTTGGTTCATACAATAGCGTTGTTGACTTTAGATCTGCGGTTGCTTATTGTTTTGGATTGCATGACATCAACCCCGCTGAAACACTGGCTCACTGGATGTGGGATTGTTTGGAAGCCACTGTGGACACTCGGTTCGGGCTGTAGTCGGTAGAGCGGGTTGATCATGTGACAGATGCAGTGGTTGCAGATGCATGCAGGGACGCGACATGGAGGCACGCACACACACACAATTCTGCAGTTTCCTTGAGCGAGACACTGAAAGCTCCACAGGCGCTTTACAGCCGCCCACTGCTCCTGATGCTGAGGATGGTTAAACCCAGAGGTCAAAGTTCATGTATGTGATGATTGTAATGAAGTTTGTGCTGTCTGTGTTTGGGGAGAAAAAACTGACCTCAGATCGGCCGTCAGACAATAAATTATACAGTTTAAGTTTGTTTGTGATCCACAGGAGAGACTGAGAGAGTCCACCAGAGTCCAGCAGAGACCAGAGTCCAGCAGAGACCAGAGTCCATCAGAGACCAGCAGACACCATCAGAGACCAGAGTCCACCAGAGACCAGAGTCCATCAGAGTCCATCAGAGACCAGAGTCCACCAGAGTCCAGCAGAGACCAGAGTCCACCAGAGTCCAGCAGAGACCAGAGTTCATCAGAGACCAGCAGACACCATCAGAGACCAGAGTCCACCAGAGACCAGAGTCCATCAGAGTCCATCAGAGACCAGAGTCCACCAGAGTCCAGCAGAGACCAGAGTCCACCAGAGTCCAGCAGAGACCAGAGTTCATCAGAGACCAGCAGACACCATCAGAGACCAGAGTCCACCAGAGACCAGAGTCCATCAGAGTCCATCAGAGACCAGAGTCCGTCAGAGTCCATCAGAGACCAGAGTCCGTCAGAGTCCATCAGAGACCAGAGTCCGTCAGAGTCCATCAGAGACCAGAGTCCGTCAGAGTCCATCAGAGACCAGAGTCCGTCAGAGTCCATCAGAGACCAGAGTCCGTCAGAGTCCATCAGAGACCAGAGTCCGTCAGAGTCCAGCAGGCGTCTCAACACATCATGATCTTTATCTTCTTCATAGGTGACTTCCGCTTGTTCACGTCACATTTCTGCTCATCGGCTTGATAATATTTTAACCAAGAAATATTTCCGTAGAAAGAGAGCAGGTAGAGAAACAGGGTATTGATCCAGCTACGATGTATCAGGTGTATTGATCCAGATCCAGAAACGATGTATCAGGTGTATTGATCCAGATCCAGGTAAGATGTATCAGGTGTACTGATCCAGATCCAGGTAAGATGTATCAGGTGTATTGATCCAGATCCAGGTAAGATGTATCAGGTGTATTGATCCAGATCTAGGTAAGATGTATCAGGTGTATTGATCCAGATCCAGCTACGATGTATCAGGTGTACTGATCCAGATCCAGAAACGATGTATCAGGTGTATTGATCCAGATCCAGGTAAGATGTATCAGGTGTACTGATCCAGATCCAGGTAAGATGTATCAGGTGTATTGATCCAGATCCAGGTAAGATGTATCAGGTGTATTGATCCAGATCCAGCTACGATGTATCAGGTGTACTGATCCAGATCCAGAAAGGATGTATCAGGTGTATTGATCCAGATCCAGGTAAGATGTATCAGGTGTATTGATCCAGATCCAGCTACGATGTATCAGGTGTATTGATCCAGATCCAGGTATAATGGTGGGGGTTTGGAAACATATTCCTTTTTCTTTTGACACTTTCTTGATTGGGATGTACTCGTTTCATTTCAGCGACACTTCAGTTGCGTAGTCATGGTCGAAAGACGCTTGTTTACCCTCAAATGTGATAGGCTTCTTCTAGGCAGCATGAAGGACTTTCTCCTTAGTTGCAAATTTCAGAAACTTTATAACAATAGATCTTGTGTGGCGTTAACTGAGGGCCTCGTGCCCAGAGCTCTGTGTGCCTAAATCCATTTTAAATCCATTTTCAAGTCCTCACTCAGTCCGGTCGTGTTGAGGTTCTCCACAAAGGTATCATGAAGGTACCTTTTGCAGTTTCTCTTACGCCGTACAGCCTAATGTTGTTTCTCCGTAACTTTCCTTCAACTTCCGTTACTTTGGCTTGTAGGTGTACTTTTCAACATAGAGGTTATTCCATGTTTTGCACCTGTGCCCCATGTCTCCACATTTCAGACACGTTATTCTGCTTCTTCCAGCCTCTCGGTTGTGTTGTCTTCTTGATCTTCTGATTAATGTCAGCCCTCAACTCGTTCTGTTGTTTCATAATGTCCACTTGGAAATTACTTTGAAAGTCAGAAAGTGTGTGATATCCCTCCTGAGCTCTTGTATTTCCGTAGTCATCTTTCAACACTTCTCTTACAGTAATCAGTACTGCTGTCTCTCCTGCTAACTCCGTAGCATCCTCGCCACCATCTTCGTCTGTGTTGGTATTTTCTGTAGCCTTAGGGTCTTCTCCATTCAAATTTCTACCTCTTCTTTGTATCTCAGAATGACCTTTATCTTTTCCCCCTTCCACCTTCCAACTCCAACTTAATTCTAGTTTGGTATTAACTCTGTTCTGTTTTCAGACGTGTGATCACTTGTTGAACTCTGATGGAGAATTTTTCTACTTGTAGTCACTTGTTTTTCCTCTCAGTCTGATGGATTTAAAAACTTCCCTTTAAAAGCTTCTAATCTATACCTGAGACTCCATGGTCTTTTATAAAAGAATATCCTCCACCCTCACATATAGTATCTTATATTATAACATGTATACAGTATATATTCTACTATATATATATATATAGTATTAATATCTATATCTCCTATATTAATATCTATATCTCCTATATTTGTTATTATCCAGCACTATATCACTTTCTGCACTACATTCACTTTTTCTTTAAATAGTCCTGTATCTCAGTTGTTTACCCTGCACTATATTCATTTTTAACAGTTCTTCTGCACATAGCATATTTTGTTTTATAAATAATCAATAAAGTTGCTATCTATCTATCTATCTATCTATCTATCTATCTATCTATCTATCTATCTATCTATCTATCTATCTATCTATTCAGTATATATTTTAGCATAGACTTTCATATATAATAAGATATGTACTGTGTATGATGTTGTTCCAGCTCTTTATTGAAGCTTTCTGATGTTTCAAACTACACGTCTTTATTATTTCATCAGTTGGAAATATTCCTCATGTCTGCTGAAACATGTTACACACATTACCTGAAAATAAATCTTACCGAACCATCTATCCTTCTGCAGTTTTTCTTCCAGCAGCTCGGCTCCAGGACCTCCAGGACCTCCAGGACCTCCAGGACCAGTGTCCCGGCGGCTCCTGTAACCCCCAGCTCGGTGACCTGATGGTGGGTCGAACGGCTCAGCTGTCGGCCTCATCCACCTGCGGTCTGGATGGACCACAGAACTACTGCATCATCGGATACCTGGAGGTCAGAGGTCACCTGATATCATGGGAGGGTTTCTGTCTATAATCAAAGATCAGTTAGTCTCTACAGAAGGTGAAGAAAGGCCCTAGCCCTCTCCGATGAACTCAAACTGTTTATACTGATATACTGCTTATAATGCTTACACTGATCAGCCATAACATTAAGACCACTGACAGGTGAAGTGAATAACGTGGATTATCTGGTTACCATGGCACCTGGCAGTGGGGGGGATATATCAGACAGCAAGTGAACATTTAGAACTTTGTGTTGGAAGCAGAAAAAATGGGCCAGAGTAAGGCTGTGAGCGACTTCGACAAGGACCAAATAGTGCTGGCTAGAGGACCGGGTCAGAACATCTCCAGAACTGCAGCTCTTGTGTGATGTGTGAGAGAGAGAGAGAGAGAGAGAGAGAGAGAGAGAGAGAGAGAGAGAGAGAGAGAGAGAGAGAGAGAGAGAGAGAGAGAGAGAGAGAGAGAGAGAGAGAGAGAGAGAGAGAGAGAGAGAGAGAGAGAGAGAGAGAGAGAGAGAGAGAGAGAGAGAGAGAGAGAGAGAGAGAGAGAGAGAGAGAGAGAGAGAGAGAGAGAGAGAGAGAGAGAGAGAGAGAGAGAGAGAGAGAGAGAGAGAGAGAGAGAGAGAGAGAGAGAGAGAGAGAGAGAGAGAGAGAGAGAGAGAGAGAGAGAGAGAGAGAGAGAGAGAGAGAGAGAGAGAGAGAGAGAGAGAGAGAGAGAGAGAGATGAACTCTGTGTTCTTCTCTGTGATTGACATGTTTCTGGCTCGTACTCTGACTTTCATACAGAAACATGTTCTGATCTGTCACTTTATTATCTGACGCTGTACTTTCCAGCCTGAGGAATTACCTCTGCTCATTACTGCATTCTTCCCTCTGTCTTTTTCCTCCTCCTGCAGTCTCTCATCTCTTCATTCTTTACCATCGTTATTCTCTCACAGAAATGTTCTTTACTGTTCTGTGCTGTCAGGTATTTTAGTTTTGGGGTAAGTTTTCGTCTGTATTTCTGCTACATTTCTGACTTATATGATCTGACATATACTGTATATATATATACAGTATATATATGTTATTCTCTACACTGTAGAAATTATTTAAAAATATATATATATTCTCTACACTGTAGAACTGATTTGTTTTAACAAGTCCTTCAGTCTTATCTTCAACACTTCAAATATTTTTTGTGTTGATAATTCTACTTGTTCACACATCAGCTCATCATGACTCGGTGTTTGACAGAATAAATCAGAAATTTGTTCTTATCAATAATCGATATAGTGAAAGATTGTATACGATGACGTATTGATGATGGTGATTATTGATCAGTTTGGTTTAATGTGTCTTCGTCCATCAGGGGGAGCAAAAATGTTTCACATGTGACTCTCGGCTGCCGTACAATCGCTATAGCAACCCCAACAGCCACTTCATCGAGAACGTCATCACGACCTTCGACCCCGAGAGAAAAATGAAGTGGTGGCAGTCTAAGAACGGTGAGTTTAAGACCGTCCAATCAGAGAGTTCCAATGTTTTAAACTGAATGGTTCTGTGACTGTTTTTTAAATAAAGCAGTGAATCATCAGATGAAGCTGATTGTTCAAAAACACCTACAGACAAGTTTCCTCTCAACTGTTAAATATGATGCACAGTTTTCACTTAGTTCTATATAATAAATATCAAAAGAAAATCCTGTTATTTTGATGAAAAACAGCATGTGGAGTGTCTTAAATGATGTGTGATGTGTGAACAGTGTTATATACAGTGTTAATAGAGGAAAATTGAAACAGGTTCGAACATCATGTATTTGTTTAGGTAACCTTCAATTATCATTATATGAATCAGTGAAATCACCTGCTGTGTTGTCTGAAGGAGATCATCAGGTCAGCATCCGGCTGGATCTGGAGACTGTGTTCCAGTTCAGTCATCTGGTGCTCACCTTCAAGGTAAAAACTGACCTTTATACATGAGAGGGAATGATGGTATTTATATCATTATTCTCATTTTCATTGAAAAACCTATTAAAATGACGATGGTGTGATTTTGGAGGGGATCTGTACCAAACATAGATGTTTTATTAAGCCTCCAGAATATAATGTGGAGGCCAGGACCACAATATTTCATTTAAATCCTATTTTGACAAACATATTGACTTTAACAAATATTGCTCCTCCTGCGATTTGAGAATTGACAGTACTGTAGGCCATATTGCGATTTCCATCAAATTTTGGTTAATGGTGCATCCTTAATTATTACTGATCTGATGGGACGTCACACACATTTAGTTTATTTTGCACACAGCTTTTCTTCAACTGTTGGTTGTATCAGGATTGTTCAACATTTTATTGAACTTTTCATGACAATTTGAACTCCCTGCTCATGTGACTGATCCTCTTTCTGTTTCTATCCGTTTATTGTGACATTTGTAATCACGTCACAACCACAGAGGTTTGTAGATTCTTTTCACCTTTTATTGACTATAGCAAATAGAAACAAAAGCAGTTAGGACTCAAAACAGCCCAACAGATGCCTGAATGTGTGAGACTGTCCTGATGTCAGCCTGAGTGCTGCTGACTGAAGCTGATATATATATATATATATATATATTGTATATATTCCTGTGCTTGGTGTCTCTGCAGAGCTTCCGTCCAGCGGCCATGTTGGTGGAGCGATCAAAAGATTTCGGACGCAGCTGGAAAGTTTTTCGTTACTTTGCAGAAGATTGTTCGCTTCAGTTCCCGTCAGTATCCGACCAGCCGGCCGACAGCATTGACGATGTCGTCTGTGACAGCAGATACTCCGGATCAGATCCGTCCACTGACGGAGAGGTAACGCATTCATCTCAACTTCATTTAATATAGCCCAATATCACAAATCACTAATCTACCTCAGGGGGCTTTACAACCTGGACGGCGTACGACACCCTCTGTCCTTTTCCACAGTTGTATTGCCAAAAGCAACGTGGAAAAAAATGTCAGGAAGAGCACCAGAAGAGGGATTCCTCTTCAGAACGGACAGATGTGCAACAGATGAGCAGACCAACACAATAAAATTACAACACAGCATAAGCCCAGTTTGAACTTTAAGGTTGGGGGTTCACCAAAAACAAAATCTAGAGGGAATGTGATGTGTACCACGCAGAGAGGTCTAATGTATTGGGATGCGTGTAGCTACATATTACAAGCGTAGGTGACAAAATCAGTTTGATTGCATTGTTTTGTATTGGAATTAACTAACTGTGTGAAGTTTTTACATTCGTACCGCTCGTCGTTCTTTTACAAACACAGTTTAAGTTTGTCTGTTTATGAATCTGTTTTATATTCAGATGTTTTATTGTGTTTGTCCACCAGGTGGTGCTGAAAGCTCTGGATCCCATCTTTGAGATTGAAAACCCGTACGCACCCAACATCCAAGGTGAATACTGATCTTTACAGTAAATCACAGCTCAAGGTGTAGTAACCTGCAGATATCCATGGCAACAGGACTGAGTTAACTGACAGGTGAAACTAAACCAGTTAACCTGACCACTGACAAGGTGACCTCTGACCTCTGACCTCTGACCGTTTGCTCAGTGGACAGAAGAGATGGAATGAAGTCTCAGGGGTTAAAATAGAGAAAGATTCACCTCCGCCGGGTCTCATGTGAAATATATATACGTATATATATATATATATATAACCTATATATGTATGTGAAGAATATGTTTATATCAGACACTGAGAGAAGAACACATTAAACAACAGAACCTGTTTTCTACCGGTCCTCCTCAGACCTGATCACCTTGACAAACATCCGTGTTAACTTCACTCGTCTCTTCACGCTGGGCGACACGCTGCTGGGTCGAAGACGCAGGAACCCTCAGGACAAATACTACTACGCTCTCTACAACATGGTGGTCCGAGGTAGCTGCTTCTGTAACGGACACGCCAGCCAGTGTACGCCGGTGGACGGAGGACGAGGGGACGTCTTCACCCAGACCGGCATGGTAAGGACCAGTACTGGTTCTGATCAGTTCTGTACTGGTTCTGATCAGCAGACACATGTTCCCTTCAGGTGTTTGTGGTGATGTTGTAGCAGTCTGATGCTTTCTGACTGCACATCTATCAACAACTGACAGAGAACATGTTCATTCAGACTGATGACAACAGATAGGGGAGAGCGGGGTGAGTTGAGCCAGTTTAAAGTGAGGGCATGACAGTCATGTCTCCAACTAAAACATGTACATATATTTCACGATGTTGTGCATCCTTGGGAACGATCACTTTGGACCCAAAATAAACAGCTTTCAAAATATGACTTTCCAAAATAAAGTGGTGTCTTGGCTCAACTTGCCCCCGATGTGGGGAGCCGGGCCTCGGGAGAGGATCAGTTGAGCCACATCGGTACGTCTAGTCTATCAATCACAGCTGTCTATCAGTGAAGAGAGGTTATCATATTAAAGGCAGTGGCTCTATAGAGAGAGGCAGCATGACAGATGGTGACACACCCTAAAACGTGCAGTATAGCATCATATTGTAACTTCCTGCACTAACACACACGTGAGATTTTTTCAAACTTGTCTGTAATTGTTCAGACACGAGAATCATGAAAAAATCACTTTGAACCTAAATGTGCTCACCACTCGTCATATGGCCTCTCAGTAAAATGGATGACTCTTCAAAAACGTGTGGTCACATGACCAATTTTGTCTATGGTTGCCTAGGAACAGCGGTGGCTTCCCCACTGGTTCAAATCATCCCACTCTCCCCTACTTTAAGAGCTTAAAGATAAATGCACACTGATTTACTGACATTGCTCCTTTAATTAATCACGTCTACTGGCTGGAAAGCATTTGGTTCAAATTGTTTCCATTTTTATTCTCGATGCACCTTTGAACACTGTTATATGTTGGAAGTGCTGCCCGGCTCTGTTTGATGTCATTACGCTGTGCTACATCAGCTGTTCACACCTCTTTTCTACAGAGCTAGTCTCTCTCTCTGTCTCTGTCTGTTTATGGGGAAGATGTAGACTACGTGATTTAAAAACCGCAAACAGCAGTGACACTAGCCTATTTGTAATAAATATAGTGAATGTGATCGGAGAGGGGGGGGAAATTAGAAGGTTTCGCAGGCATGTATTTATTATCATATATATCACATATAATCATCATTCATGTCCTTCATAGTAGATTATCAGTGTGTTTTCCTGCCAGATTTGCTCGCAGCGCACAATGAAAATAGACCAGTTGGCGAAACTATTACTGGAACTTGCGAGCCGGCCATGGAGCTCCATGTGAACATACCAGCTGGTTTACATGGAGCTCCATGTGAACCAGCTGTTCTGTTTACATGGAGCTCCATGTGAACCAGCTGAGCTGTTCACATGGAGCTCCATGTGAACCGCTCAGCTGGTTTACATGGAGCGCCAAAAGGACTCGGGCAGCACTTCCGCATCCAATGTGAACCCGGCATCAGTCTGTGTTTCTGCACATTTCCTACAAATATCTATTTTGCTCATAAATATTATGGTGTTTCTCAGTGGGGTTGTATGAGGTCCTTATCCATAGTAGGTGTATTACTTACAGTAGATGACGGTCGGCGTGCCCCCAGCATAGGGAAACAGACAGGAGTACCAGCATCGAAGCAAAGCAAAACAGTGCTGTGGACGGGGACGGCAGAAAAACTTCTTTTAGCGCCTATAGAAAGAATCACCTAAAAGAATCAATATCTGTTTAAGTGTACGCTATATCTAGAATATTTTCACGTCTTTCTCTTACCATCAGACAGCACTTTACTTCTCTTTTCCAACATGGAACTAAAGTGGCTGTAGCTTTAGTCACAAGGTCGGTGGTTTGATCCCTGGCTTCTCCATTTCATGTACGTACCTGTATGTATATGATGATTCAGTTTAACAGTTTAAAGTTTTTTAACTGGGAGTGAAACTTATCTATGTTCTCTCCAAAGCCAGCAGGCCCAGATGGCAAAAACAGTATACTATAGATACATTTTACTTTCAGTTCAGTTCGCCGTCGGAAAATATTCTAAATATAGCGTACGCTTAAACTGATACAATTTCTTTTAGGTGAGCCTTTCTTTAGGTGCTAAAATAAGTTTTTTCTGCTGTCACCGTCCACAGCACTGTATTGCTTTGCTCCAGTGTCGTTACTCCTGTCTGTTTCTTGATGCACGCCGACCGTTATCTACTGTAGTACACCTACTATGGAGAAGTACCTCATACAACCCTCTGAGAAACACCTGGACTACAGAGTGACTTTACAATCAAATGTTGTGAGATGTCTTTTCTCAGATTAATGTCAGAAACCAAATGTCCACAGTTATTGGAGCATTTAAAGGGATATTTTTCTGTTCTTCAGGTTCACGGTCGATGCATTTGTCAGCACAATACAGCCGGAGAGAACTGTGAGAGATGTCAGGACTTTCACCACGACTCCCCCTGGAGGCCCGGAGGAGAAAACACAGCCAACACCTGCAGGCGTAAACCATTCCTCTTTATGTTGATACCAAACATGAACAGGGCAGCGTCAGGGTGAGGGTTCTTATTCATCTTCATGTCTCTCTCAGGATGCAACTGTCACGGTCACTCGGACTTATGTCACTTCGACGCCGCTCGTTTTGAAGCGACGGGCGGCCAGAGCGGCGGCGTGTGTGACGACTGCCGCCATGACAGGACGGGGCCTCAGTGTGAACGATGTCGACCTTTTCTGTATCAAGATCCACAGAAAGCGGCTGGCGACCCGCACGCCTGCATACGTACGCTTCAACTGCTTTCTTTTACTTACTATATGTTTTTAAATAAAAAAGGGACATAAATAACATCTGCATCTGAGAAATATCCATAACTGCTTCCAGATGTGTGATGTATTCTGTGTCACTGGGTAGAGACAGGTTAGATTTAATGTCGCTGTTTGATAGAGAGTTGATCACAGTGAAACAAATGAAAAACAAAATGATTAAAACAACTTTTACTGCAGAAGACTATAACTATTGGCAAGAAACACAAAATAAATAAATATATATTCAGCATAAACAGTCACTGAAAAATGAGCATTCACTGACTCCACCTTTCAAATGAATTAAACACCTGTACCACTTCATTACTGACTCAGGTTTTATACACGCCAACATTACTGTAGTGATGGACAGCTCAAGACAAAAGTCCGGGACAACAACACGAGTAGCGTCTTCATCAAACCATCGATGGCCTGCGTCGAGCTGCCATGCGATGTCTATGAAAAGCTGTGGCGGCCGCTCCCGAGCTCGGCGAGCTGCGGCCGATTGATTCTACGGTTAAGTGCAGCCAGAGAGGAACCGCAGCCAATCAAGAGTTGACATGTTGCCACTGCCTGGTGTAAATTTGGCCTAGAGTTGAAACTAGACCTCAGTAACCGTTGTTCAGCTGAACGCTGCCACCTGCTGATACAAACAGCAGTTAAAACTGGTTTAACAAAAACAAAACTGAGAATACAAACGAGTTCATCAACAAGTTTCTGAGCTCTGGTCAGAAAAGTGTATAAATATGACCTTCAGGTTACGATGTCATAGTTGACCTGTTTCAACCTCGCTCTGATCGTCACTGTGGTCTAAATAGAAGGATACCCTTCGCCTGTCCTCCACTCAGCTGAGTCAGCTCATCCTCTTTGCCTTCTTCATCTCAGAGACAGGTGAAGGGAGGAAGATGAACACTTGTGATTCCACCACCTTCTTCACCAGTGGATTGTGGTGTTTTTGGTAGTAGTACCAGTATTACTGCTGCTGGCAGCCAGTGGGTTTGAACTGTAGGCTGTGATAGATTTCCAGGCGACCGTGGCTCAGAGGGTAGAGCGGGTCGTCCACCAATCGGAAGGCTGGTCGTTCGATCCCCAGCTCCTCCGGTCACATGCCGAAGTGTCCTTGAACAAGATATTTAACCCCAAATTGCTCCTGAAGGCTTAGCCATCGGTGCGTGAGTGAGTATTTAGATTTGATCCTGATGGGCAAAGTTGGCACCATTTATGGCAGCCACTGACATCAGTGTGTGAATGTGTGATGCTAACATGTAGTGTAAAGCACTTTGAGTGGTCGGAAGACTAGAAAAGCACTATATAAATGCAAGTCCATTTACCATTTATCCAGACGGCCCCTGCTGGTGGATTGTTCGTTTGATTGATGATGTGGATGAACCTCTTTAGAGCAGCTTGTGAATTGCGTAGGGAGTTACCGTAATTCACAGCTCTGTAACCGAGTGTGGTCATTTGGATTGTGTCTGGCACTAAGGATCGGCTGCCTCGGCCCCCCCTTCAGGAACAGGGTCTCAAAATCCTGCCGTATCTGGATGACTGGTTCAGTTGTGACTCCTCTTGGGATCAAATTATCCAAGTCATGTGAAAGGTGCTGACTCATGTTCTGTCCCTGGCGTTCACAGTAAACTGTAAGAGCTGGAACTGGAGCTGGACCGGTTGATCCCATCTCCCATGGCTATGCAGGACAGAGGTTTTCAGGTTCCTACAGTTCTTGTTGCTCGCCAGAAGCTGTCCCCGATTTTATAGTCCGGGTCACGGGCATGACTTTGTTTACATCTGGTAAAGAAGTAGGGCCATCCTTCTATTTAGACTGTAGTGATGGTCCGAGTGAGGTTGAAAACAGATTCATAGTTATATTCATGTTTAAGATTATGAAATTGTAACCCTAGTTCTATAAGCACAGGCGGAGTCCTCAACCAGACTCTTTGGGTAATACTTTCCTCCAATCACACGCCCACTGAGATTTGCATCAACGTAGCCGCCCAATCAGGACATCAGGTTCTGGCCGACCTCAACAAGACACCATGGGAAGCCGAGGAGGTTTGGAGATTGGGGGAATGTGCTCTGTTTTCATTAGCAACAGCTTTATTAACATGCTGTCTGCATGTCGTAGTGTCCTTGAGCGAGACACTGAACCGCAGTTACTTCCCGGGCGTTTTACAGCAGCTCACTGCTCCTAATGATGGGTTAAATGTAGAGGTCATATAGTATGTCAAGTATATACCTGTATGTATATGATGAATGAAATAAAGTGTAGGTTAAAAGTAAAAGCTGTGGCGAAAATGGCTCACAGGTTTGGGTGGGAGCGGCAGGGGCAGCTCTAGGCCAATTCGGCGGTCACCGGCGGCAAGCTTCTGCGGACTCTGGAGGTGCCAGACACCGAAGAAACATCATCGTCTTCATCGGCAGACGAAGCCGGTGTCTCGGCAGGATTGACCAGAGGCAGCAGCGGAGCGTCAGAGGCTGGAGCGGGGATCTCGGCAGCGTCGAGCACAGAATCGGGGTCGCTGTCATCACAGCGGGGTCTTACTCTGCAGCGAATCCTGGGAACCGGCCAGGCAGTTTGGAGGTCGCTGAATTCCCTCCTCTACGTGGTCTGCTCCGAGGCATAGGAAGCAGACGTGGTGAAGATCCACCCCGGTGATGGGCACTGGCAATGTTCTTGTAACGGCGACTCCATCCGTGGAGGTGTAGCAGCCACCGGGCTGAAGAGGGCGTGGGATGCCAGGCAGCGCTGGACGCCGCCTTATATACTGTGGTAACGCACGTATTCGGTAGGCACGTCCTGTTTGGCCAGTTACGTTTATGCAAATCTCAGTGGGCGAACGTATGCGTGTGATTGGAGGAGAGTATTACCTATAGAGTCCAGTAGAGGACGGAGCCTGTGTGAGTTAGAACTTACATCTTCCTGTGTTCCAGCGTGTGACTGCGACCCGGACGGTTCTCAGGGCGGCGGCCTGTGTGACGCTCTGAGCGGCCAGTGTGTCTGTAAAGAAAACGTGGAGGGTCAACGTTGCGATCGCTGCAAACATGGCTTCTTCAACCTGAGACAAGACGACCCTACCGGCTGTCAGGGTGAGAAATAATTTAATTATAACAATTCTTTGATCTTTCTTTTAGCTTTTTATAAACAAACAGCAGTGAAGCTTCAGGTTCATGTTTAAAGGTTCCATATTGTAAAAGGGGAGATTTTCGTGTCTTTTTTCATTATAAAGCAGTGATATAAAAATACTGTAAAACTATCAAAACGCTCAATCCACAGAGAAATACACTTAGCCGTATTCACAAACTGACTTTAAACAAGCCGTCAGGATTTCTGTCCATTTGTGATGTCACAAATCTAAACATGAGTAAACATTCTAAATGTGTCCCAGTTTATTTCCTGTTGCAGTGTTTGTGAGTGACATCAGCTGACAGGAAGTAGACATGGACCCAAGCTGTTGCCTAGCAACACAATTCCATTGAAATGCAGTAAAACGGAGCATTTCAGACAGAGGGTATTTTTATATATAATACAGGCATATTCAGGCAGAAATTAAACATTACAACATTATGAACCTGAAAATGAACATAATATACTGTATATGGTATATAATATATATTCTAATATGGGACCTTTAATGCTAAAGTAGTTATGACAACAAGTATGAGATGAAGCTGATTCTTCTTCTAGAAACGTTGATGCAGATTCATTCATCATGTCTGTCTGATTTTGTGTGTGTGTGTGTGTTTCAGTGTGCAGGTGTCATGTTTTGGGAAGTATCGGGTCATGTGATCAGCGGACAGGAAGTTGTGAATGTGACCATTTGGCAAGCGGACCGCTGTGTGATCGATGTCTGGTAGGTTTTATCCAGAGGTTATCCTCCATATATAATTTTTATTCTCGGTTTCTAACGAACCAATTAAAGTTGAGCCAGAGTTTCTGAGTTCATCTTGAATATTGACTGATTAAATATATAACATGAATAAACTGTGATTACAGTGATGATACTGAACAACTGGAACATCTGACAGCCAAGTGAAGAAAATAATCAGTTATTTAAATGTGTTTCTATGTTTGTTTTGTGGTCAGGCAGGTTTCTGGGGTTTGGGAAACTCGGTGTTCAGATGTTCACCCTGCGACTGTGATATTGGAGGAGCTCACAGCACCATGTACGTTTCCTCTGATTTTATTTTGCTTTGAAAATATTTAGTCTGAATCTGCTTTTATACAACAAGTTCATGAGTGAACTAATGATGAAGGTCAGGTCAGTTTCATTTCTACAGATTAGTCTGAGAAGTGTTAACAATACAACACCCGATATGAGATAAAGAAAAACATCTCGTGAAGGTGACATCTCGTGAACGTGACATCTCATGAAGGTGGCATCTCGTGAATGTGACATCTCGTGAAGGTGACATCTCGTGAACGGGACATCTCATGAAGGTGGCATCTCGTGAATGTGGCATCTCATGAAGGTGACATCTCGTGAAGGTGACATCTCGTGAACGTGACATCTCGTGAACGTGACATCTCGTGAACGTGACATCTCGTGAACGTGACATCTCGTGAAGGTGACATCTCGTGAACGTGACATCTCATGAAGGTGGCATCTCGTGAACGTGACATCTCGTGAAGGTGACATCTCATGAAGGTGGCATCTCGTGAATGTGGCATCTCGTGAACGTGGCATCTCGTGAACGTGACATCTCGTGAACGTGACATCTCGTGAACGGGACATCTCATGAAGGTGGCATCTCGTGAATGTGGCATCTCGTGAAGGTGGCATCGCGTGAAGGTGGCATCTCGTGAACGTGGCATCTCGTGAACGTGGCATCTCGTGAACGTGACATCTCGTGAACGTGACATCTCGTGAAGGTGACATCTCGTGAACGTGGCATCGCGTGAAGGTGGCATCTCGTGAAGGTGGCATCTCGTGAACGTGGCATCTCGTGAACGTGACATCTCGTGAACGTGGCATCGCGTGAAGGTGGCATCGCGTGAAGGTGGCATCTCGTGAAGGTGGCATCTCGTGAAGGTGACATCTCGTGAAGGTGGCATCTCGTGAAGGTGACATCTCGTGAAGGTGACATCTCGTGAAGGTGACATCTCGTGAAGGTGACATCTCGTGAACGTGACATCTCGTGAACGTGACATCTCGTGAACGTGACATCTCGTGAACGTGACATCTCGTGAAGGTGACATCTCGTGAACGTGACATCTCATGAACGTGACATCTCGTGAAGGTGGCATCTCGTGAAGGTGACATCTCGTGAAGGTAGCATCTCGTGAAGGTGGCATTGCGTGAAGGTGGCATCGCGTGAAGGTGGCATCTCGTTAACGGGACATCTCATGAAGGTGGCATCTCGTGAACGTGGCATCTCGTGAAGGTGGCATCGCGTGAAGGTGGCATCTCGTGAACGTGGCATCTCGTGAACGTGGCATCTCGTGAACGTGGCATCTCATGAACGTGACATCTCGTGAACGTGACATCTCGTGAAGGTGACATCTCGTGAACGTGGCATCGCGTGAAGGTGGCATCTCGTGAACGTGGCATCTCGTGAACGTGACATCTCGTGAACGTGGCATCGCGTGAAGGTGGCATCGCGTGAAGGTGGCATCTCGTGAAGGTGGCATCGCGTGAAGGTGGCATCTCGTGAAGGTGACATCTCGTGAAGGTGACATCTCGTGAAGGTGACATCTCGTGAAGGTGACATCTCGTGAACGTGACATCTCGTGAACGTGACATCTCGTGAAGGTGACATCTCGTGAACGTGACATCTCGTGAAGGTGGCATCTCGTGAAGGTGACATCTCGTGAAGGTGACATCTCGTGAACGTGACATCTCGTGAACGTGACATCTCGTGAACGTGACATCTCGTGAACGTGACATCTCGTGAACGTGACATCTCGTGAACGTGACATCTCGTGAAGGTGACATCTCGTGAACGTGACATCTCGTGAAGGTGACATCTCGTGAAGGTGACATCTCGTGAACGTGACATCTCGTGAAGGTGGCATCTCGTGAACGTGACATCTCGTGAACGTGACATCTCGTGAACGTGACATCTCGTGAACGTGACATCTCGTGAAAGTGACATCTCGTGAACGTGACATCTCGTGAACGTGGCATCTCGTGAAAGTGGCATCTCGTGAACGTGGCATCTCGTGAACGTGACATCTCGTGAAGGTGACATCTCGTGAACGTGACATCTCGTGAACGTGACATCTCGTGAAGGTGACATCTCGTGAATGTGGCATCTCGTGAAGGTGGCATCTCGTGAACGTGGCATCTCGTGAACGTGGCATATCGTGAACGTGGCATATCGTGAAGGTGATATCTCGTGAAGGTGGCATCTCGTGAACGTGGCATATCGTGAAGGTGATATCTCGTGAACGTGGCATCTCGTGAAGGTGGCATCTCGTGAACGTGGCATCCGTGAAGGTGGCATCTCGTGAAAGTGACATCTCGTGAACGTGACATCTCGTGAAGGTGGCATCTCGTGAACGTGACATCTCGTGAACGTGACATCTCGTGAACGTGACATCTCGTGAACGTGACATCTCGTGAACGTGACATCTCGTGAAGGTGGCATCTCGTGAAGGTGGCATCTCGTGAAGGTGGCATCTCGTGAAGGTGGCATCTCGTGAACGTGGCATCTCGTGAAGGTGCATATCTGAGTGACTCGTGAAGGTGGCATCTCGTGAAGGTGGCATCTCGTGAAGGTGGCATCTCGTGAAGGTGGCATCTCGTGAACGTGGCATCTCGTGAAGGTGGCATCTCGTGAAGGTGGCATCTCGTGAAGGTGGCATCTCGTGAAGGTGGCATCTCGTGAAGGTGGCATCTCGTGAAGGTGGCATCTCGTGAAGGTGCTATCTCGTGAACGTGACATCTCGTGAAGGTGGCATCTCGTGAAGGTGGCATCTCGTGAAGGTGGCATCTCGTGAAGGTGGCATCTCGTGAAGGTGGCATCTCGTGAAGGTGGCATCTCGTGAAAGTGACATCTCGTGAACGTGGCATCTCGTGAAGGTGGCATCTCGTGAAGGTGGCATCTCGTGAAGGTGGCATCTCGTGAAGGTGGCATCTCGTGAACGTGGCATCTCGTGAAGGTGGCATCTCGTGAAGGTGGCATCTCGTGAAGGTGACATCTCGTGAAGGTGGCATCTCGTGAAGGTGACATCTCGTGAAGGTGGCATCTCGTGAAGGTGGCATCTCGTGAAGGTGGCATCTCGTGAAGGTGGCATCTCGTGAACGTGGCATCTCGTGAACGTGACATCTCGTGAAGGGGACATCTCGTGAAGGTGACATCTCGTGAAGGTGGCATCTCGTGAACGTGACATCTCGTGAAAGTGACATCTCGTGAACGTGGCATCTCGTGAAGGTGGCATCTCGTGAACGTGACATCTCGTGAAGGTGACATCTCGTGAACGTGACATCTCGTGAAGGTGGCATCTCGTGAAGGTGGCATTTCTTGAAGGTGACATCTTGGGAACGTGACATCTCGTGAAGGTGACATCTCGTGAAGGTGGCATCTCGTGAACGTGACATCTCGTGAAAGTGACATCTCGTGAACGTGACATCTCGTGAAGGTGGCATCTCGTGAAGGTGGCATCTCGTGAACGTGACATCTCGTGAAGGTGACATCTCGTGAACGTGACATCTCGTGAAGGTGGCATCTCGTGAAGGTGGCATCTCGTGAACGTGACATCTCGTGAAGGTGGCATCTCGTGAAGGTGGCATTTCTTGAAGGTGACATCTTGTGAAGGTGGCATCTCGTGAACGTGGCATCTCGTGAAGGTGGCATCTCGTGAAGGTGGCATCTCGTGAAGGTGGCATCTCGTGAAGGTGACATCTCGTGAACCTGGCATCTCGTGAAGGTGACATCTCTTGAAGGTGGCATCTCGTGAAGGTGACATCTCGTGAACGTGGCATCTCGTGAACCTGGCATCTCGTGAAGGTGACATCTCTTGAAGGTGGCATCTCGTGAAGGTGACATCTCGTGAACGTGGCATCTCGTGAACCTGGCATCTCATGAAGGTGACATCTCGTGATCTGAGGTCAGATCTGTGACCTCTGGGATTTTCTGTTGGTTTGACTCCAGATAAACAGGAAACACATGATTTCATCACGTCAACATTCAGACACGTCCAACAGAAAAAACTCTAAAGTAGCTCAAGTGCTGCACTTCCTGTCTCCTCAGGTGTTCTCCGGAGGACGGACAGTGTCACTGTTTACCCAACATGGTGGGTCGGCGCTGCTCTGACCCCGCCCCCGGCTACTTCCTGCCTTCACTGGACTACTTCCTGTACGAGGCGGAGCTCGCGGCTCCGCTGCATGGAGGAAGCTCTTCTTCTCCTTCTTCTACTCCTCCTCCTTCTTCTTCTTCTCTGGTGTGTAACGATGAGTAAATGTGAGAGAGATTAGCGACAGTATCAGTGTGTATACTAACAATATTAACGGGTATTTATTTGTCAGCGACAGTATCGGTGTGTATACTAACAATATTAACGTGTATTTATTTGGCAGGTTCAGTATCAGTGTGTATACTAACAATATTAATGTGTATTTATTTGGCAGGTTCAGTATCGGTGTGTATACTAACAATATTAATGTGTATTTATTTGGCAGGTTCAGTATCGTGTGTATATTAACAATATTAACGTGTATTTATTTGATAGTTTCAGTATCGGTGTGTATACTAATAATATTAACGTGTATTTATTTGTCAGCAACAGTATCGGTGTGTATACTAATAATATTAACGTGTATTTATTTATCAGCGACAGTATCGGTGTGTAAACTAACACTATTAATGTGTATTTATTTGTCAGCGACAGTATTGGTGTGTATACTAACAATATTAACGTGTATTTATTTGGTAGGTTCAGTATCGGTGTGTATACTAACGATATTAACGTGTATTATTTGGCAGGTTCAGTATCGGTGTGTATACTAACAATATTAACGTGTATTTATTTGTCAGCGACCGTATCAGTTTTTATACTAACAATATGAACGTGTGTTTATTTGTGTGTATTTCCAGTTGAACCCGGTACTTTTACCAAAGTGTGAGAAGTATTTCAGAGAGCAAGGTTATGACTTCAAGTTCACTAATGGACGAGTCGTTCTGGTTCGAAGGACTCGACAGCTTGCTCGCCAGAGGAGACAGGGACAGGTGGGATGTTTTATTAATTTCCTGTTACACTTTTGTTTTGACCAATGGAGGGTCCCAGCCTGACCTTTCAGCCAGTCAGATCATAATTTGTTCTGTCGTGCAGCACAACAGCCTCCCTCTGGACCCAGGTCATGCCCTGCAGATTGTTCCCCGTCAGACATCTGGTCAGCCGATCACCTGGACCGGCCTGGGATTTGTCAGGGTGTTGGATGGGGCGGGGCTAAGGTTCACTGTTGACAATCTCTCATCTTCGATGGATTATCAGCTGGTGATTCGTTACGAGCCCGAGGTAATGAGAACTGTCAAGGTTCTGGTCCTGGATCTGGTCCTGATTTCGGTCTGAGTATTTACAGACCAGGGTCTCATTTATAACCGTTTCGTACATACGAAAAAGGGGGTTGAAAATTGCAAACACCGCTTTCTAAGCATAATTTGGGATTTATAAAAAAAAAAAATAATGAAAATGAGGAAACTCTGACCGATGTGTACGCACATTATAGAGACACCGATGGGGTGGTGAACTGAAGCCAGATTTGGAGCGCACCGCAGCCGCTGTAATTATTCCTCCCAAAATCGTGTTTTGGCGTTTTCGGGTGTTAATTACAGCGCCACCATGTGCCCGATTGGGGTCATACTTCTTACAAAGCATTTGCGCATCATTTCAAGTTATTGGACTAAGTTTCATGTTTCTAGCTCGTTCCAGCTCACGGAAATTTTATG
The DNA here is from genome assembly GCA_916701645.2 of Sebastolobus alascanus. Lineage (NCBI taxonomy): Eukaryota > Metazoa > Chordata > Actinopteri > Perciformes > Sebastidae > Sebastolobus > Sebastolobus alascanus. The sequence goes on from CAKAOJ020000469.1 coordinate 45,225, forward strand.
AGAAGACAAAAACTAATAAACCAACACAACCTCAACAGGGTTCTGCCCCTAAATAAGTAGTAAAAGTAAATTTTGCCTGCATGATGACTTTCATTTTCTGTCTGCTTTAATGTGAATTTTTTCTTCCTGTAATATAACGTCAGCTGATCTTCTTCTGCAGTCTCCATCTGATTGGCTGGCTTCAGTCAGCATCATCGCAGTGTCACTGGGCGATGGCAGTTGCAGCAGCGACCCGACAGGAAGTAAAACTCTGATTCTTTCTGGAAACAGCAGGTGAGAGGCCGTCAGTGAACAACAGAGAGTCTGTTTTCTGGCTGAAAGGTCGCATGACAGTTCAGGTGAAGAATACATAGATATTCAGTATATATATAGCATATATACATACATATAAATACTCTAAAAGACGCAGAAACTGTCTATCCTCCATAATGTGTTGAATGGCTCTATACCAGCATAGACTGCTGACAGACAACAGTTATTATTCACATAGTGACCACTAGAGGTCGCTGTCAGGTAAACGTCACCTTGTACTAATGATTATTGATAATATATAATAAATGTAGGGCGGCACGGTGGTGCAGTCGTTAGCACTGTTGCCTCACAGCAAGATGGTCACAGGTTCGTATCCAGCTTGGGGCCCTTCTGTGTGGAGTTTGCATGTTCTCCCCAGTTAGCGTGGGTTTACTCCGGGCTCTCAGGTTCACTCCCATAGTCTAAAGACATGCAGGTTAGTGTGAGTTTACTCCGGGTTCTCAGGTTCACTCCCATAGTCTAAAGACATGCAGGTTAGTGTGGGTTTACTCCGGGTTCTCAGGTTCACTCCCATAGTCTAAAGACATGCAGGTTAGTGTGGGTTTACTCCGGGCTCTCAGGTTCACTCCCATAGTCTAAAGACATGCAGGTTAGTGTGAGTTTACTCCGGGTTCTCAGGTTCACTCCCATAGTCTAAAGACATGCAGGTTAGTGTGGGTTTACTCCGGGTTCTCAGGTTCACTCCCATAGTCTAAAGACATGCAGGTTAGTGTGGGTTTACTCCGGGTTCTCAGGTTCACTCCCATAGTCTAAAGACATGCAGGTTAGTGTGAGTTTACTCCGGGTTCTCAGGTTCACTCCCATAGTCTAAAGACATGCAGGTTAGTGTGAGTTTACTCCGGGTTCTCAGGTTCACTCCCACAGTCCAAAGACATGCAGGTTCATTGTTGAATCTAAATGTCCCGTAGGTGTGAATGTGAGTGTGAATGATTGTCTGTCTCTATGTGTCAGCCCTATGATAGTCTGGAGACCTGTCCAGGGTGAACCCCCCCCCCCCCCCTTCACCCAATGTCAGCTGGAATCGGCTCCAGCCGCCCCACGACACTGAATAGGATAAACGGTTACAGATAATGGATGGATGTTATATATGTGATCACATCAAAACAACAAAACTAAAACCAGAAATCATGTGACAGTTCAGCTTGTTTTATGTACAGACGTGTGTCATTCCATTTACTGTTGTTTGTTTGTTAACCGTTGTCTTTCATTTGTTTGTTTGTTTAATGTCGTTTGTTCTGTTTGCTGTCGTCGTTTGATTGATTGTTTGTTTGTTTGTTTGTTTGTTTGTTTGTTTGTTTGTTTGTTTGTTTGTTTGACTCCAGAGGGGGTATTCTGGACTCTCCGGTGTGTCTGAATGCAGGCGGTAGGTACTTTGTGGACGTCGTCTTTAACAAACAGCCCGAATCTGACGGTTCCCTGAGCTCACATATCCTGATAGACTCGGTGAGTAACTCTTCATCTGTTCAGCTTCAACTCATTCTGAGTGATTGACAGTCTCACTGTCCAATCACAGCTTAACAGCAGTTACCAGTAACAGCGAGTGTGTCAGATTTTGTATATCTCCACATGTAGCAGCGTTATACATGGAGCTGTATCTACAGAGAGACTCTGTATTAAAAGAAGGTTGAGTCCATTTATCACCTTTCTAAAATCAAAAACACAAGAGCAAAAGTGAACCTGTCTAACAAATACAAATTAGATGCTTTTAAGATGATTCATTAAATATTATGTATTGAATTATTTACTTATATGATTTTTTTCAGATGGGTCTGATTCCCAGCATCGAGTCTGTCCAAAATTTCTGCTCCCAGAGTGACCTCGACTCTTTCCGACGCTTTCGCTGCATTGGATTGGCTGCCGAGCTCGGTCCGCAAGAGTCACTACCGGAAGTCTGTGAAGGACTCATCAAGAGCATGTCGGCACGAATCCACAACGGGGCTGTTCGTAAGTAACAGAGCTGTTACTTAATAGTTCATCACATACCAACAACAGAGCTGTTAGTTAGTAGTTCATCACATATCAACAACAGAGCTGTTAGTTAGTATTTCATCACATATAAATAACGGAGCTGTCAGTTAGTATTTCATCTCATATCAACAACAGAGCTGTTAGTTAGTAGTTCATCTCATATCAACAACAGAGCTGTTAGTTAGTATTTCATCTCATATCAACAACAGAGCTGTTAGTTAGTAGTTCATCTCATATCAACAACAGAGCTGTTAGTTAGTAGTTCATCACATATAAATAACGGAGCTGTTCATAAGTAGTTCAACACATCGCCACTAATCCATTACTGAGCTGTTTGTTTTTATAAAATTCAACAGTTTTTGTTTCACTTTCATCACATTCATCTTGGTGTTTTGCCGGTTGTCAGTTTGCAGGTGTAACGTTGTGGGCTCTCTTGGACCATCCTGCAGTAAACTGGGAGGGTTCTGTGAATGTAAACACAATGTGATTGGCCGTTGCTGTGATACCTGTGCACCACTGACGTTTGGCTTCGGACCCGATGGCTGCAAATGTAAGGAACTCTCACAACCAACATCCAAAAGCACAAGAAATCTTTCTAAGTGTGTATAGTTTTAAGGACAAATTAATGAAAATAAGTCAATGATGATTATTCTCTGCTTTTTTGTTTGCAGCATGTGAGTGTGATCCTCGTGGTTCGGTGTCGGAGCTTTGTGATCAGGTCAGAGGTCACTGTGCGTGTCGTTCAGAGGTAACGGGCCGACGCTGTGATCGCTGTCAGACTGGATTCTGGGGTTTCCCATTGTGTCGCCCCTGTGAATGTAACGAACTGTCCGAGGTGTGTGATGAAGAAACCGGCGAGTGTCTGGACTGCAGGGAGCACGCCACCGGACCAAATTGTGACAGGTAATATATATATATATATATATATATATATATACACAACACTGTGACAGGTGATATAATTCTAAATGTATAAATAAGGAGAGACACCCCTGGCAAAATCATTGTTTTTCCTACACTGGTCAATTTTGAGATTTTGGGCTATTTCACCTCCATAGCATGTCTTCTTTCAGACTACTGGAAAGAAAAACATCCAAAATACATATTTGGATGTTTATTTCACTACACTTTTTCTGTTTGTGTTCTTAAGTTTCTCCTAAATTCACCCAAAGTTAGTAATCATTTGCATATTTAAACATACAATTTCAGAAAACTTTTGAAACAAGAAATAATGAACGTAAGTAATCAACTGAGGAAGTCTCATGGTGATATCTATTATTTATTTTTTTTACCCTATTCCCCTGTATTGTTTTTCTCAAAATGAGTTTTTTCTCAGTTTCTATATACAAGAAGGCCGTGTGTGTCACTCATGCTCAGGACAAAGATGATCTAACATAATATATAACTATAATATATAACAAACCACAATGTGACAGGTTATACATTTACATAATAATATAACTATAAATATATAACAGACCACACTGTGATAGGTTGTATATATACGTAATAATATCACTATAAGTATATAACAAACCACAATGTGGAAGGTTGTATATTTACATAATAATATAACCATAAATATATAACATATATATATGTAATCCTCGTACATCATACATCTTTCGTTTCAACCCGTTCACACTCCCATCTCCTCAAAGGTGACTCCGTGCATCGGACACCGATGCACGGAGTCACCCTTTAGTGACAGTATGTGACGAACCAGGCTTTCAACTAACAGTGTAAACCCACCCGCTGCGTTATTCGACGGTCGGAGCAGTGACGTAGTATTAATAGTGTGAGAGTCCGTTCCTGATGGGAGGGAGGGGAGGTGGACGGTCAAACAAACACAAGACTTTCAACCAGAAGAGCGCTGTTTGTGTCCGAGGGGAAACTAAAAGTAACGTTGATTTATTTTGTCAGGTCAGTCGTTAGTCACATGACTCGTTGGTGTCGTCAGCCCCGTGAGTCATGTGACTCACTAGTCAGTGAAGTTAACATCAACCACGACCGTTTCCTAACCCTAACTAAGTGGTTGTGTTGCCTAAACCTAACTTCCTGTGAAAACGGAAGTTTATTTTGAAAGGACACTATGCATGTAACGAGCGAATATTGACATGCAGTCCCTGGTCCGTCCAAAACTAACATTACAGGGTTACCCCGTGCGTCTCTGATGGCGAGGGGCGCTGACCGAGCGGCGGGATTTGACGAGTTGTGAGTGAGAACGTGCTGGTCGTGTAGCTGTGTGTTGCATTGTACATGTTTGAGAAAATTAATAATTTTCATACGTTCTAACATGTTGTGAAATGTTTGAGTCCTGTAGATGTTCTGGTTCTGATCACACTCCTGTGCTGCTAATGCAGGTGTGTGGAGGGTTACTATGGTAACCCTTTCTCCAGACAGCCCTGTCAGCCCTGCCTGTGTCCAGACGTTCAGGGCAGCGGACGATTCTTCGCCACTTCGTGCCAACACGACCCACAATCCCTCAGTCTGACCTGTAACTGCAGGGAGGGGCACAAAGGTAGGACCTCTGTGGTGCTTCAGCCAGCGGACTTATCTTTCACAGACAGGAACCCTGTATTCTGAGAGCAGAGAGTCCTGAATGGAGTATAACGTTTAAGGAGATCAGGCAGGTAGGTTACAATTTTGTAAGTCATCAAAAGCAACTTAAAGTCTGATCTGACATGGATAGGGAGCCAATGAAGCGAAGCTAAAATGTACTCAAATTTACTAGAGTTTTAGTTAAAATTCTAGCCGCAGCATTCTGAACCATTTGAAGGCGTGAATTAAGATCTCAGCATGAGCCAAAGACCTAATTTTATCTATGTCGCATGGTGAAAAAAGGCAGTAAAGGAGATTTCTTTAATGTGCTGATCAAAAGAAAGAGTTGAATCGAACGTAACACCAAGATTGTTGGCTGTCTAACTTGGAATATCACACAGTTTTGGAGAGTTCCTGTTACTTTATTAAACTGGTGTCTAACGGTGGAAATGAAGTCTAAGTTAAGAGGGCCAAGAGCAAAGCACTGAGGTACCAACCCAGTCGTCAGAAAAAATGTTGGCATTTGACGTTTCTGCAAACCACGGATACGTTGAATGTCAACGTTTCTGAACCAAAAATACGTTTCATATCAACCTCGTATCACGCTTGCAGAAACGCAATGCCACGTGGTTAACGCTGTGAAACGATTGGTTAGGTTTAGGCAACCAACAAAACTACTTGGTTAAGGCTAGAAAAAAGATCATGGTTTGTGTTCAAATAATAATGTAACAACATACCAACGTAACGTGTCAACGCAACAAACCCACTATGTTGGGATTAGGAAAGAACTACATGGTTGGGCTTAAAACTACTACGTTTGTACAGAGAAAATGACTCTGAATGTTGTGAACACAGGACACGAACAAACAAGGTACTCCATATTTCCTATGAGAAAAAGGTTGATGAAGTATTAACTTCATTAATTCATTAATTAGGAAACACAACTTGCTTAACTTCTTAGTATCAACAAAGTGCCAGACCACACCTGCTTTTAAGACCAACACGCCCACGGGCGCACAGATGGGCACATACTTACACAACGTTGGCGCTGGGCGTGAAAATGACAACTGCGTCAGTCTGAAACTAGCGATGACAGTTGCGCTGCGATGTGCACATTTACATTAATCATGTGACCACAGTGAATATGTCCCAACAGTTAAATCTGACTGTGACCGTCTCAGGTCCGCGCTGCGACAGATGCAGCCCTGGTTTCCATGGTGACCTGGCGTTTCCAGGCGCCAGCTGTGAGGAGTGTCCCTGCAACAACAATATAAACCCGGATGACCGCGACGCCTGCGACAGCCTGACGGGAGAATGTCAGCGCTGCCTCCACAACACGATGGGACCACGCTGCCAAGACTGCAAACCTGGTTACTACGGCAACGCCCTGGACCAGGACTGCAAAGGTAAAGAGAAGGGTATAAAATAATAACAATAAGAAGAAGAAGAATAAGAATAGGAAGAAATCAATATTCATATTGAACATTTTGTACACAAAATGCAATATAATGTCCGGAGGTCCCGGTGTTCACCGAAGGTCCCGGTGTTCACCGGAGATCCCGGAGGTCCCGGAGGTCCCGGAGGTCCCGGAGGTCCCGGTGTTCACCGGAGGTCCCAGCCTGATGAAGTTAACAGAACCAAATCCCCCGCCCACACACACACATATGGTCTCATATCTGATGATACAACGACAAAGCCAATCGTCGATCTTTGGCCTCAGGTGTTCTGGTACCAGGTGCAACTGTCAGTCTCTAACAGTCTCTAACAGTCTCTAAAAGTCTCTAACAGTCTCTAACGGTCTCTAACAGTCTCGAACAGTCTGGAACAGTCTCTAAAAGTCTCTAACAGTCTCTAACAGTCTCTAACAGTCTCTAAAAGTCTCTACCAGTCTCTAACAGTCTCTAACAGTCTCTAACAGTCTCTAAAAGTCTCTAACAGTCTCTAACAGTCTCTAACAGTCTCTAAAAGTCTCTACCAGTCTCTAACAGTCTCTAACAGTCTCTAACAGTCTCTAACAGTCTCTCTAACAGTCTCTAACAGTCTCTAACAGTCTCTCTAACAGTCTCTAACAGTCTCTGAAAGTCTCTAACAGTCTCTAACAGTCTCTAACAGTTCTAACAGTCTCTAACAGTCTCTAACAGTCTCTAACAGTCTCTAACAGTCTCTAAAAGTCTCTAACCAGCACAGACCGGTTCAGATCAGGTCAGCTGACTTCTCAGGCTCCACCCAGAGAAATGGCAAAAATGTAAAGACGAGGACTAATATGTTATTCTTTATCTGATTTATTTCATGTATTTAATATATTCATTGTGTATTTCCCAGAATGCTCTTGTGACCGGCGGGGGACAGAGGTGACTCAGTGTCCTCTGGGGAGTCCCTGTTTCTGTGACTGGAGGACGGGACAGTGTCCCTGCAGGACGGGGGCGGAGGGCGTCCTTTGTGACGAATGTGAGGACGGGTACTGGAACCTGGACGGAGCATCGGGATGTCAACCCTGCAGCTGTGATCCTGTTAACTCTTTCTCCAACATCTGCAACAAGGCAAGAGTAACCAACCACTATTCATGTTATTGATCTCACACTACAGAGAAGGAATCACATGAAGTACACGTAAAGTTTCCATGTTCAGATGAAACATGTTGTAATCGGTAACTTAAAGGGATAAAACGACTGAATTTGATCAGTAAGTAACGTTTATTTATACAGCACATTTCCAGTTTAGTGTTTCTCATTAAAACACAAAAGAAAGACATGAAAGAGAGACACACAATAGAAATAATAAATAATTGTTTCCAGTTAAACATTGACTGAATGAAGCAGTGATGTGTTCAGGTGACGGGACAGTAAAACATTGACTGAATGAAGCGGTGATGTGTTCAGGTGACGGGACAGTAAAACATTGACTGAATGAAGCAGTGATGTGTTCAGGTGACGGGACAGTAATACATTGACTGAATGAAGCAGTGATGTGTTCAGGTGACGGGACAGTAAAACATTGACTGAATGAAGCAGTGATGTGTTCAGGTGACGGGACAGTAAAACATTGACTGAATGAAGCAGTGATGTGTTCAGGTGACGGGACAGTAAAACATTGACTGAATGAAGCGGTGATGTGTTCAGGTGACGGGACAGTAAAACATTGACTGAATGAAGCAGTGATGTGTTCAGGTGACGGGACAGTTAAACATTGACTGAATGAAGCAGTGATGTGTTCAGGTGACGGGACAGTTAAACATTGACTGAATGAAGCAGTGATGTGTTCAGGTGACGGGACAGTAAAACATTGACTGAATGAAGCGGTGATGTGTTCAGGTGACGGGACAGTAAAACATTAACTGAATGAAGCAGTGATGTGTTCAGGTGACGGGACAGTTAAACATTGACTGAATGAAGCAGTGATGTGTTCAGGTGACGGGACAGTTAAACATTGACTGAATGAAGCAGTGATGTGTTCAGGTGACGGGACAGTTAAACATTGACTGAATGAAGCAGTGATGTGTTCAGGTGACGGGACAGTAAAACATTAACTGAATGAAGCAGTGATGTGTTCAGGTGACGGGACAGTAAAACATTAACTGAATGAAGCAGTGATGTGTTCAGGTGACGGGACAGTGCCCGTGCCGTCCTGAGTTTGGAGGAAGACAGTGTGACGAATGTGGAGAGAATCATTTTGGGAATCCGGACCTGCAGTGTATCTGTGAGTGAAGACGTTTTCTTTACCGTTCTCTGTGACAGAGCTCCAGCTTGTTTTTATCTAAACTCATCATGTCTCCTTCTCAGCTTGTGACTGTAATATGGAGGGAACTGAGCGTCCGTCATGTGACCCTGAAACCGGCGAGTGTATCTGTCGGATCGGCGTCACCGGTATCTTCTGTGACGAGTGTTCCCCCGGCTACGATTCAGCGTTCCCGGCCTGCGAGGCGTGCCACCCATGTACCGCCGTCTGGGCCAAAGAAGTCACCGATGTCCAGCGAGCTGCTCAGAAGATGAGAACCTTCATACCCAGCCACGGCGATGACCTGCGGCCCGGAGACAGTCGCCACCGGCAACGGATGCTGGAGATGCACTCCGAGCTGGACGGCCTTGCCAACCTCGTGGGACTCTCCCCGTCAAAGGTGGAGAAGGTGGAGAAACTGCGTGCAATGATCGGGTAAGTTCTGAAGGATTTAACTTATTGCCTCACAGCAACATCTGCAAACATCTGTAAGACTGTCAGAGTTCATTCAAACACTTTAACATGGTGCACAGAGTGTTAATTTAACTGTGAAACAGTCACTACTCACTCTGTGTGGAGTTTAAATATAAAGACTAACCCGTGTTAGTGGCAGTTTGTTCCTCTTCCTCAGAGAATAGCCTTTTTCCTTCGCTCCTTTCACCATTACCCATCTACTCCCTCATCTGCTCTGCAGTTACCCGGCTTCCCCCCCCACCTCTTCATCTCATCAGTCACTACATATACCGTCCACTTCCTTTGCCCGTTCATCCTACCTGTATGTACCTGTATAATGTCATCAGGCAGCTGAAGGGAGACCGGGATGGTTGTAGCACCTTTTGTCTGAGCATCAGTAACTCAGATCTCTCAAACTTTTATACATGGTACCATAATTGTCTACTACAAATAAAACTCGCTTGGACACATTTATTCAAGATGGCGTCGCTGTAGTGGTAGCTTGTTGCAGAAGCTCTTGCTCACTTTCGAGCGTTTTCTCTTTTACTTTTGTGAATTTGACTTCTTTTATAATATTTTTTACATGATATTGTTTGTAATTGATCCATGCACTATGGAGACCAAAACTGCTGTTTTTGCTTTAGTTTTGTTAGTGTTTTTTGCACTTTTTGCGACCGTGTCTGGGGACCCGATGCGCAGCCATGACCCGATTGTTTAGGGTTAGGTTCAGCTGTTAGCACTCCGCAACACAGCGCTGCTGCCCGAGGAGAGGAGGAGGAGGGGGGGGGGGGTCGTGCTGGAGCTGAGCTGACGATACAGACCCGTCCTCCCGTCCATCGTTATGGGGAATGTGAGATCTCCCCCCAATAATATGGATGAGCTAGCGGCGCTGACCCGGCATCAGAGGGAGTACGGGCGTGCAGCATCGTGTTGTTTACGGAGACATGGCTGACTACGTTAACTCCAGACAGGAGGAAGATCAGGGAGGGGAAAAACAACTACAGGAGGAAGATGGAGGAGCAGCTGCAGCAGAATAATATCAGCAGAGTCTGGAGAGCCTGAAAACCATCTCTGGCCACAGGAACCCGACTCCCAGGCTGTGGGGACCAGAAGTGGGTGAACGACCTGAATTTGTTTTTCAATAGATTTGATCAGTCACCTGCCCCCCCCCCTCGCCCAGTCCTCACTGCTGCAAACCCCCTCGTCTGCAACCCCAGTACACTGCCCCCCCCCCCACCTCCAACTCCATTTCAACAGCCCCCCCCCATTGGTCTTCTGATCAGCCCAACCCCCCCATCCTCACCATCACCCTCCAATACACAACCTGCTCCAACCTGTCCCTCACTGTGAGAATCATGTTCTTTGATTTCTCCAGAGCTTTCAACACCATACAGCCTGCGCTTCTGGAGAACGCAGGAGTGGACCTTCACCTCACATCCTGGATTCTGATTCTATTTCGTCGGTCTCATCACAGATGGGAACGACAGGGAGTACAGAGAACTGCCTCCAGCTCAACGCGGGGAAAACAAGAGAGCTGGTGGTGGATTTCTGCAGACGCTCACACCGTCATAGGCCTTAGTGTTCAATCACTGTCATGTTTGGGGGCAAATGTAGACGGCTGCCCCCCCGCTCATTAGGGCGTTTTTGGTTCTGGCCCTAAAGACTCAAATAAGGAACCTGAAGAACCAACAGCTCCTTTCACACAGAGATCCCGCCATACTGCCACAAAGAAGATCCGCCGTTATGCCGGCTTTGCTTTTTCACACTAAACCAAACAACGGCAGCATAATGCCGCCCAGTGTGTGATTTTAAATAGCACGCCGGCATCACGGGAGCAAAAGTGGCGTGACGTTTAACACAACAGCGTCGGCATCTAGTGTGTAGTCCCGCCGTGCCGGCTGACCCGTTCACACCGAAGTCGGCTCGGCAGCAGAACAGCTCTGCTCCACCATTCTGCCTCTGTACCTTTCATACAGAACAGTTACATGTTGTGTCCATATAAAGACAGAGAGACATTGTTTCAGGTTTAAAGTGAACACACTTCTGGTTTTAAAGGATGCAGTCGGTCTGTGCGTGCGCTCTCTTTTAAAGGATCAATTCAATAATCAAACAATGATCAAACATTTTCTTCCTCACAGGAAGCTGAAAGACGCCACCGACCCGAACGTGATCTTGATAGACCCGTCTCCTCTCCTCAACACTGAAATCGACAACATTCATCTGGAGTTCAAGAAGCTCCTGAACAACCTGAAAGAGAAACTCATCGAGGATCCGGACGATGAAGATGAATACCAGGAAGGTAAAGTGATGGTGTTCTTGTAATATTTTAACTCACTAAAAATATAGCTGATCCTTCTCTGATTCCCCTTCACTTTCTGCACACTTTAGATTAGAATTTTACCCACAATCCATCAGTGACTGTGACCAGATCATAACTCACCTCGAACCTTGTTTCCTTCGTAATGCAGTCTACGTGTCAGAACTAATCCCAAAGCCTCTTTATTACGGAGGCATCTGGTGGAAACAGACATCCTGCTTCCCCCGATGTCTGTAAGGTGATTCCACCTTCCCCCGGCTCAAAACCTCTGCTGTCCACCGTCTGGAGGAGCCGCTTCCCCAGCAAGCAAGCGACAAACTAATCCTAACCCCTAACCCCTAACCCTTCCCCAGCAAGCAAGCGACAGTTTGTGACGCGGCCGCCATTGTAAAATCTGTTGAAGGAAGCCACGTTCTGGTCACATGACCGGAGCACAGCCAATAGGAACGCTCTCTCTCTCTGAAATGACCTCTGACCTCTGACCTCTGTGACCTCTGCCGTCACGGGGCTAGATTTTTCTAAAGCCTGAAAACAGAGCCATGAGGAGGAGCAGAAGTCTAGTTTTCTCTCAGAACACTTGAATTACAATATGCTGAAAGGTTATTATGGAATTTTGGCAAAATTATGCCAAAACAATTGTTGCCTACTGCAGCTTTAAGTAAGGATTTCAGTTCAGCTGTGATTCACAAACATCATTTTAAAAGTTCCTCATACTCTTTTGGGAACTTTTCCCCATTTGAATCACTGGGTTTGATGACAAATGGCAAGGTCCCTTTAATCTACAGACTGTGGTTGTATTCAGGAGTTCTCTGCTCTTTTAGCTTTAATCATGTCTTGATTTTAACATACTGTACATGCTGCCACTCTCGCTCCTCTCTTTGTAAACATTGTGAAATATTTTGAACTTGCTCAGTCAGTGAGATGAGATGAACCTTTATTAATCCTCTTGGGGAAATTCAGGTGTCAAAGCAGCAAAGCAAAAAACAGGTACAGGTGTACAAGAATTATAAAAACAACAACAAAAGAGGACACTGGCTACCACAGACTGGTAGAACATCTGCAGCAGTCTGTTGCAGACATTAAAGGACCTGAGCCTCCTCAGGAAGAACAGTTTGCTCTGTCCCTTCCTGTAGAGGGCCTCGCTGCTGTCGGTCCAGTCCAGTTTGTTGTTCAAATGGACTCCAAGGAACTTGTAGGTGTCCACCACCTCCACCTCCTCCCCTCGGATGGTGATGGGAGCCGGAAGTCCACCACCATTGTTCTCTCCTCTGGTTTTATTCTTGAAAGTGTTGATCTCTGTGAAGCTAGCTTATGTGTTTCTGACCACAAAGCTTTTATTTTGAAGGCCCTACTCCCACACTTTTGTTTCCTCTCATGTCCTCAACACTCAATCTGCCTTCACCACTGCATCTACACATATAGCAGTAACCAAAAATATGTCTGCAGATGATTTTCTAAATAACTTCAACAATACCTGTACCTGATTGTATACCCGCTTTGGCTTAATAGCAGCACTAGAGAAATAAAGATGAAATGCAGTCTGGTGGTGCCATGAAGCCTGGTCCTCCTGTTAGTCTGAAATCATTGCAACAAACTGTCATAACCCCAGAGTCCTTTTCAAAACCATCTGCAACGCTTTATTTATTTATTCATTATTTACATCTGCATTAATTGACATTGTGTTCTTTTTAAATGAAGGTGTGCAAAAAGTGAAGAGGTCAGAATACTTTCAGAAGCTACTGTTTCAGATTATTTAAATAGAAACGCAGAAGTATCAATAAACCTGCTGAACTCAACATTTTATTTTAAAACAATGACTTTATCAGAACAAATTGCTTTATGCTCAGTGTCTCCTCTGATTCGGTTGTAGAGCTGCTGGATGAGATCCAGAAGCTTCATAAAGCCTTCATGTTGGACGAGAAGGTAGTGGGAAATGCCAACAAAGCCCTGGAGGACTCCGTGAACACCAGACAGGAAGTCAAACACAAACTGAGCATGTGCGGTAGCAGAGGAGAGCTGGCGCCGCTAGAGAAGAAGGTCAAAGAGCTCAGCGTGGTTGAGCTCAACCAAAAGGTGAGCATTAACCTACAGAGTCTCAGGTGTCACTAATAATCAGTGATTGATAGTCACAGTCAGGTGAATGTGCCTCTTCATGTGGTCTGATGCAGGTCTGTGGAGGACCAGGTCTAGAGGACTGTACCGGATGTGGTGGAGCTCTGTGTGGTCTGGATTTGGGAAAAAGGAAATGTGGAGGTCCAAACTGTGACGGAGTCGTTCCTGTCAGTCAGAAAGCTTCAGAGACGGCAGAGACAGCGAAGGACCGACTACTCACACTCCCATCCAGTCTGCAGGAGTCCAAGAACAAGGCAGGTTTACACTGGGAGGACTGGTGCTGGTCCTGGAACAGACTGGGGCCACCTTATCAGATTGCTGGTCACTTTACTGCTTCACTGTTAAATAAATGTTATAACTGTGTATTTTGTGTCAGATCAATGATGCCAAACGGGCAGCTCAGGAAACCAAACACCAAGCCAAAGACCTCCAGGACCGGATCAACAACAACATGGACTCCCTCAAGAGAGAGAAAAATAAAACCAAGGAGCTCATCCAGCGTGTCAGAGATTACCTGATGGGTCAGTGTTTAGGTGATACTACAGGAACCCGATCCTCACCTGGAGGACTCTGGTTAAACCGTTTGATCAGTTTACAGATGAGAGATTCTCATGATGGGAGGCGTCCATGTTTTGGTTTTCAGACACTGTATCATTAAAGGATAACTAGTTGAGTAAATGAAGCTTCTGAAGCTTTTTGTTAGGACTAATTTTGTGTTCCTATCATGTTGGAGTTACCATATTTAGAAGTTTCAGACTTGTAAATATCGTTCAAGTCATAATTACCACTGAAGCATTTCTGAAAGCTCTGATATATATATGACTTGGAGCTTAAAGGATAACTTTAGTATGTTTCAACCTGGACCTTATTTTCCCATGTTTTTATATATATAGAACTTTCAGAAAAACCTTAGTGGTAATTATGACTTGAACGATATTTACAAGTCTGAAACCTCTAAATATGGTTTTCATTCAATTGGTGTCATTAGTGTTGCTGCTCACAAAGTCTCATCGTAGATAAAAACACAACTAAGCTTTTAACAGGTTAACACACCTGATGATATGATATGTAACTAAGTCCATATAGTTTTATACTGATTTTGTACTGTAACTGCAACAAAATTAATCATGTTTCCTCCCTGCCAGATGAGATGGTTCCTCCAGAAGACATTGAGAAAATGGCTCGAGCTGTTCTGGACATCCAGCTTCCACGATCACCTGACCAGATCCGATCAATGATCAATGGCATCAATAATCGGCTGTCTAATAACTCCAATTTCCGGGACGACCTGAAGGACCTGGAGGAGCACGCAAAGACCGCCCAGGACCTGTTGCAGAAAGCTCAAGAACTCAAGTCAGTGTCTGAAAGCATGAAATAACATCCATGGCTCATAGGGCTGTACCAAATAGTTTGAGGCTTCAATCATAACTTTGGCATATCTATTCATTGTGTTTATAGCTGGTATTTCTGAACAGTTGCAGATAAAGGTTAGGCTACACTAATCAGTGTTTCCTCTATATTCATTCTGCGGCAGTAATGTCCTCTGCTCTCGTGTTTCACTGAGAAAGTCAATAATAATAATAATTTTATTTGTAGAGCACTTTTCAAGCCCAAAGCACAAAGTGCTTTCCAAAGAAGTTCACATCATAGACAGCAGAATACAATGAACCATAAATCATGAAAAAAAAATATAACAATAAAAATAGGTAAATGAAGAAACAAGCATATACATATTCATACTATTACATGTGCACATACATGCACATCAGCACACAAGCATACAAAAGACTCAAAATTCAGCTGATTGGAAAAGCCTTTTTATAAAAGTGAGTTTTAAGACTTAAGACTTAAGTTACCATCTATCTATCTATCTGAGAGGGTTTACAGGCAGGGTACATTGAACTCATAGTGTATGCGGAGGTAAAGATAACGTTGGTACCAGTTTCAAACAGTCTCAGTAGTAAATTGTATTCTACTATTAGTAGGCTTAGATTTCAGCGGTGGCTGCATAGGATTGTGTCTGACTGTCTGTGATACAAACAGACAGAGTGTTGTAAAGTTAAAAAAGTCACAATTTATTGAAAAAGATAGATGTAATCATTTCTGCTTCAAATGATGTGGGCTTTGTAGATATTTGGCAGAGATTCTGCGGAAGACCTGGTCTTATTAGGAGAGACAGCTCTCATATCTAGAAATGTGACCGAGTTTATTAGTGAACCTAATCATAACAACGGTTGAGACCAGAGGCCTTTCTCAAACCAGACCCTCTCCACTCCCGCTCTGTGACGGAGGGAAGTCCGTCTGTAGTCCCACTCACAGCTCAATGAAGCTCCTTCTGTAAGTTGGAGGGTATAAATACAATGGTAAGCTCTGATACCAACTTCCCTCTCTCCAACGGAAACAGAATCTGACATAAGTTTTGTAACCATGGTTTCATATCAAGCGGCAACTGTTATACACAGCATTAATAATAAGCTACGTAAGCAACAGTGTGGGCAGTGAGGTGGCAGACTCATTACATTTACTCCACATAGAATAGATGGAGAAAAGTCTGAATCCGAATCCGGTTTATTGTCAAGTATAGGTTACATAAATACATAAATATAGAATATAGATCCCCCATCTTAACATGGTGGAGGGGTTTGTGCACCCCAGTGATCCTGGGAGCTGTGTTGTCGGGGGCTTTAGATCCTGGGAGGGTCTCCCAAGACAAAGCGGTCCCAGAGGAGGGGGGGGCCAGACCAAGAGCGAATCACAACCTTTATGAATCGGCCAGAGAAGAGTTGTGACCCTCGCCCAGAAAAGGGAAACCAGGGCCCCCTTCTGGACCTAGACCTGGGAGGGGGGCTCGCCAGCGATTGCCTGGTGGCCGGGCCTCGGGGGCCCACGGGGCTCGGCCGGGCACAGCCCGAAAAATGGACATGGAGTTGCCAACCACGGGCTCACCTCCCTCAGGAATAGGCATTGGGATTGGGTGCAATGTGAGCCGGGCAGAAGGTAAAGGCGGGGATCTAGGCGTGCTGATCCCCGGCATCGCAGATTGGCTCTAGGGACGTGGAACGTCACCTCTCTGGTGGGGAAGGAACCGCAGCTGGTACAGGAGGTGGAGTGGTACCAACTAGATATAGTTGGGCTCACCTCCACGTATAGCTCTGGTTCTGGAACCAAACTCCTGGAGAGGGGCTGGACTCTCGACTTTTCGAACCAGAGGGTCGCCTCTAACCGGAGAACCAGAGGGTCGCCTCTAACCGGAGAACAAGAGGGTCGCCTCTAACCGGAGAACCAGAGGGTCGCCTCTAACCGGAGAACCAGAGGGTCGCCTCAAACCGGAGAACCAGAGGGTCGCCTCTAACCGGAGAACCAGAGGGTCGCCTCTCACCGGAGAACCAGAGGGTCGCCTCTAACCGGAGAACAAGAGGGTCGCCTCTAACCGGAGATCAAGAGGGTCGCCTCTAACCGGAGAACCAGAGGGTCGCCTCTCACCGGAGAACAAGAGGGTCGCCTCTAACCGGAGAACCAGAGGGTCGCCTCTCACCGGAGAACCAGAGGGTCGCCTCTAACCGGAGAACAAGAGGGTCGCCTCTAACCGGAGAACCAGAGGGTCGCCTCTAACCGGAGAACAAGAGGGTCGCCTCTAACCGGAGAACCAGAGGGTCGCCTCTAACCGGAGAACAAGAGGGTCGCCTCTAACCGGAGAACCAGAGGGTCGCCTCTAACCGGAGAACCAGAGGGTCGCCTCTAACCGGAGAACCAGAGGGTCGTCTCTAACCGGAGAACCAGAGGGTCGCCTCTAACCGGAGAACCAGAGGGTCGCCTCTAACCGGAGAACCAGAGGGTCGCCTCTAACCAGAGAACCAGAGGGTCGCCTCTACCCGGAGAACCAGAGGGTCGCCTCTAACCGGAGAACCAGAGGGTCGCCTCTAACCGGAGAACAAGAGGGTCACCTCTAACCGGAGAACCAGAGGGTCGCCTCTAACCGGAGAACAAGAGGGTCGCCTCTCACCAGAGAACCAGAGGGTCGCCTCTAACCGGAGAACAAGAGGGTCGCCTCTAACCGGAGAACCAGAGGGTCGCCTCTAACCGGAGAACAAGAGGGTCGCCTCTAACCGGAGAACCAGAGGGTCGCCTCTAACCGGAGAACCAGAGGGTCGCCTCTAACCGGAGAACCAGAGGGTCGTCTCTAACCGGAGAACCAGAGGGTCGCCTCTAACCGGAGAACCAGAGGGTCGCCTCTAACCGGAGAACCAGAGGGTCGCCTCTAACCAGAGAACCAGAGGGTCGCCTCTAACCGGAGAACCAGAGGGTCGCCTCTAACCGGAGAACCAGAGGGTCGCCTCTAACCGGAGAACAAGAGGGTCACCTCTAACCGGAGAACCAGAGGGTCGCCTCTAACCGGAGAACAAGAGGGTCGCCTCTCACCAGAGAACCAGAGGGTCGCCTCTAACCGGAGAACAAGAGGGTCGCCTCTAACCGGAGAACCAGAGGGTCGCCTCTAACCGGAGAACAAGAGGGTCGCCTCTAACGGGAGAACCAGAGGGTCTCCTCTAACCGGAGAACCAGAGGGTCGCCTCTAACCGGAGAACCAGAGGGTCTCCTCTAACCGGAGAACCAGAGGGTCGCCTCTAACCGGAGAACCAGAGGGTCGCCTCTAACTGGAGAACCAGAGGGTCGCCTCTAACCGGAGAACCAGAGGGTCGCCTCTAACCGGAGAACCAGAGGGTCGCCTCTAACCGGAGAACCAGAGGGTCGCCTCTAACCGGAGAACCAGAGGGTCGCCTCTAACCGGAGAACAAGAGGGTCGCCTCTAACCGGAGAACCAGAGGGTTGCCTCTAACCGGAGAACAAGAGGGTCGCCTCTCACCAGAGAACCAGAGGGTCGCCTCTAACCGGAGAACCAGAGGGTCTCCTCTAACCGGAGAACCAGAGGGTCGCCTCTAACCGGAGAACCAGAGGGTCGCCTCTAACCGGAGAACCAGAGGGTCTCTGTGACTGAGAGTCTCTGGGAGGAAGTCTCTGACGGTTGTTTGTACTTGGGTGGCGTCCTGGAAATGGCGCCGACGGCAGGGATCATTTCATTGGTCACCATTTCACTTGACATTCTATTGGTTGGGGGACTTTAACAGGATTATTGCACAAAACATTTGAGCCAAATGAAATGATTGGACGGGTTGATTATAGTCCTGCGACAGCCACAGATACCAATATATTTTCTTTTTTCTTTTTTTCTGAAATGAATTGTCTACTCAAGCTTTAACTCAGTGGAAACATGAAGTTCCCTGGAGGATAATTGATTAGTGATGGGTTGACCGACCACACTAATCTGACATCTGACCAGTGTCTTCATGAAGACAAACTGTTGTTGTTGTTTCTTATGTTGAGGAAGCGGACAAAGAACATTGATGTGACCGAGATCAGCAGAGATGTTTATGAAGCAGAGGAAGCTCAGAACCGAGCCAACAACGACCTGGATTCAGCCAGCCGGGACATAGACATGGCCAAAGATGGAATCCAAGACGTAAAGATCAAAAATATTTAAAATGTCTCAAACATCTGGCACTTCAGTTCAGCACTGCCTGATGCTGATGTCTTTAAATATGTTTAACTATGTCATGTTTCAGATGAGAGACAAACTGAACAGAACCGAGATGAAGCTGATGACTCGTCGACCTGAAGATCTGCAGGACGAGATCGAAACCCTGAAGAGGAAAACTGACCAGAACAGAGAGACAGCCAGAGACGCCCAAGACGCTGCAGAATCTGCTTTACAAGAGACTACTGACACCGAACCAGTAAGACTACTGACACCGAACCAGTAAGACTACTGACACCGAACCAGTAAGACTACTGACACCGAACCAGTAAGACTACTGACACCGAACCAGTAAGACTACTGACACCGAACCAGTAAGACTACTGACACCGAACCAGTAACACTACTGACACCGAACCAGTAAGACTACTGACACCGAACCGATAGACTGACACCGAACCAGTAAGACTACTGACACCGAACCAGTAAGACTACTGACACTGAACCTGTAAGACTGACACCGAACCAGTAACACTACTGACACCGAACCAGTAAGACTGACAACGAACCAGTAAGACTACTGACACCGAACCAGTAAGACTACTGACACCGAACCAGTAAGACTACTGACACCGAACCAGTAAGACTGACACCGAACCAGTAACACTACTGATACCGAACCAGTAAGACTACTGACACCGAACCAGTAAGACTACTGACACCGAACCAGTAAGACTGACACCGAACCAGTAAGACTACTGACACCGAACCAGTAAGACTACTGACACCGAACCAGTAAGACTGATACCGAACCATAACACTCTGACACCGAACCAGTAGCTGACACCGAACCAGGTAAGACTACTGATACCGAACAGTAACACTATGACCCGAACCAGAGACTGACACCGAACCAGTAAGACTACTGATACCGAACCAGTAACACTACTGACACCGAACCAGTAAGACTGACAACGAACCAGTAAGACTACTGACACCGAACCAGTAAGACTACTGACACCGAACCAGTAACACTACTGACACCGAACCAGTAAGACTACTGACACCGAACCAGTAAGACTACTGACACCGAACCAGTAAGACTGACACCGAACCAGTAAGACTACTGACACCGAACCAGTAAGACTACTGACACCGAACCAGTAAGACTACTGACACCGAACCAGTAACACTACTGACACCGAACCAGTAAGACTGACACCGAACCAGTAACACTACTGACACCGAACCAGTAACACTACTGACACCGAACCAGTAAGACTACTGATACCGAACCAGTAAGACTACTGACACCGAACCAGTAAGACTACTGACACCGAACCAGTAAGACTACTGACACCGAACCAGTAAGACTACTGACACCGAACCAGTAAGACTACTGACACCGAACCAGTAACACTACTGACACCGAACCAGTAAGACTACTGACACCGAACCAGTAAGACTACTGACACCGAACCAGTAACACTACTGACACCGAACCAGTAAGACTACTGACACCGAACCAGTAAGACTACTGACACCGAACCAGTAACACTACTGACACCGAACCAGTAAGACTACTGACACCGAACCAGTAACACTACTGACACCGAACCAGTAAGACTACTGACACCGAACCAGTAAGACTACTGACACCGAACCAGTAAGACTACTGATACCGAACCAGTAAGACTACTGACACCGAACCAGTAAGACTACTGACACCGAACCAGTAACACTACTGACACCGAACCAGTAAGACTACTGACACCGAACCAGTAACACTACTGATACCGAACCAGTAAGACTACTGACACCGAACCAGTAAGACTACTGACACCGAACCAGTAAGACTACTGACACCGAACCAGTAACACTACTGACACCGAGCCAGTAAGACTACTGACACCGAACCAGTAACACTACTGACACCGAGCCAGTAAGACTACTGACACACACACACACACACATATATATATATATAAATATATATATATACAGTACATACAGATTGAGAATGTAGTATGCAGTATATGCAGACTGACTTTGTGTTATGTAGAATGCAGTACATACTGATGTAGAATGCAGTATGTAGTATATACTGATGTAGTATGCAGTATGCAGTACATACTGATGTAGAATGCAGTATGTAGTACATACTGATGTAGAATGCAGTATGTAGTACATACTGATGTAGTATGCAGTATGTAGTATATACTGATGTAGTATGCAGTATGTAGTATATACTGATGTAGAATGAGTATATACCGATGTAGTATGTAGTATGCAGTATATACTGATGTAGTATGCGGTATGTAGTATATACTGATGTAGTATGTAGTATGCAGTATGGTAGTATGACAAGCTGTGTCTCTGTAACAGGAGCTGGATGACGTGATGAAGCTGTTTGACCTTTTGAAGCAGAAAAATTTGAATTCGAGTGTTCAGGGTGACGCTGGAGAGCGACTGAAGACCATCATGGAGGAGGCGGAGAAGATGAAGAACCAGGTGGAGGACAAACTCCGACAGATACAAGGTAGTATTAGTACTTTTATTTCTATTATTTAGTCTGGCAATTGTACATTTATAAATGTGGCATAATGACAGTTATTTTAGCAACACAAGCATTCGGGGTAGCAGGAGTAATACTAGACGCAGCAGTAGTAGTCCAATATTATCTGCAGTGATAGTATGTGCAGTACTACAGTGTATATATATATATATATATATATATATATATATATATTTGGGTATTCTGTGTTGTCAGATCTGGAGGGGAAGATCCAGCAGCTGATCAAGAATAAAGAGAACAAAGCAACTGAAGTCTTCATGTTGTTGGAAGAAGTGGATTCACTTCGACGGGTAATCTCCAAACGAGCCGAAGATTACGCCATCTGTACCTCATAAATACTACTGAGTACTACATACTGAAACACAGGTCCGCATAAATACTACTGAGTACTACATACTGAATCTGTAATCTAAATACAGAAAACAATAATATTTTCTTTATATGTTATTTTGTATCTCTGTAAACTTTTAAAACAGCTCTGAACTTTCAGAGATTTGTATGTTTTCATGTATTTTTTATATTATTTTTTCTTTCACATGTTGTATCTTTTCAAGTTATGCAACTATTCTACATGTATACAATAACATATTTACTCTTCTTCAATAAATATGTGCATTTCATTGGTTCTGTGAAAACTGGAAGAATAATTTGACTTTGTAGCTTTTTGATTTTCACAAAATGAACATTTGTCTGCAGAATCTCACTATAATAGATTTTATATATATATATATATATATATATATATATATTATAGATTATAAAATATATCTGCTGAATCACACTATAATAGATTATATATATATATATATATATATATATATATTATATATATATTATATATTATAAAATATATCATTTTACTTTTTAAAGGACCAGTGTGTAACAATTAGTGGGATCTATTGGCAGAAATGGAATAAAATATTAATAAGTATGTTTTCTTTAGTGTATAATCACCTGATAATAGAGTCATAAAACCAGGGAATGAGTCAGCATGATGTCACTTCCTGTTAGTGGAGGGAACCAGAGAAATGATCACTTCCTGTTACTGGAGGGAACCAGAGAGATGATCACTTCCTGTTAGTGGAGGGAACCAGAGAGATGATCACTTCCTGTTAGTGGAGGGAACCAGAGAGATGATCACTTCCTGTTAGTGGAGGGAACCAGAGAGATGATCACTTCCTGTTAGTGGAGGGAACCAGAGAGATGATCACTTCCTGTTAGTGGAGGGAACCAGAGAGATGATCACTTCCTGTTAGTGGAGGGAACCAGAGAGATGATCACTTCCTGTTAGTGGAGAGAACCAGGGAGATGATCACTTCCTGTTAGTGGAGGGAACCAGGGAGATGATCACTTCCTGTTAGGAAAGGGAACCAGAGAGATGATCACTTCCTGTTAGTGGAGAGAACCAGGGAGATGATCACTTCCTGTTAGGAAAGGGAACCAGAGAGATGATCACTTCCTGTTAGTGGAGGGAACCAGAGAGATGATCACTTCTAACTAACTTCTTGTTAGTCATCTCCACAGAGTCCTCCATGTTTCTACAGCAGCCCAGAACGGACACAACACACTCTGTTAACTGTTCCTGGTTACATAAATACATAAATTGTGTATCAGTGTAAAGCTGAGACTCTGGTGGATCCAATGAGCCCAACTGTATTCATGTGTGATGATGTTAGTCCCCATAGGAGACATTTCATTGATCTCCCTATATAAAATAACCTGTGGTGACCTCTAGGATAATCACAGCCTCATGAAACTTTACAGCCACAAATTAGAGACCTAGAGCATTCAGAGGATGGATGGATCAAACTAGAGACCTAGAGCATTCAGAGGATGGATGGATCAAACTAGAGACCTAGAGCATTCAGAGGATGGATGGATCAAACTAGAGATCTAGAGCATTCAGAGGATGGATGGATCAAACTAGAGACCTAGAGCATTCAGAGGATGGATGGATCAAACTAGAGACCTAGAGCATTCAGAGGATGGATGGATCAAACTAGAGACCTAGAGCATTCGGAGGATGGATGGCTTTCCTAGCTAGATTGAGAATAAGGGGGTTTCTGAAGCAGTTTACACAACACAAGTTCTTGCCATCCAATCGCCGAAAAATGCAGAAATTTCCAAATGTCAAAAGTTTTTGATCCCATATCACAGCATGTCTTTTTCTTTGTTGTTCCTCAAGGTCTTGGTGTCTTAATGTGGTATTTTGAAGGGATTATTGATCATTTTGATCAATTCTCAAGTGGTATAAAATGAATAAATTTAGCACCAAATCTGTGTAACAAATGGTATCAACGCAACAACTTATGAGACATAATAGAGCATGAGGATAACATCATATACTTCTATCATAATGTTATAAACCCTGATACACTCTCACTATTTATTCAAATTAATCTAGTTAATAGAAAGCTCGGTGCATCTCATACAGGTGCTAAAAGGCGCCTTGTGCAGCGGTATCACACGCCGGCAGCCATGACAAAGCCTCGGTACCTGGTGCTCTGAGGATGAGAATAGGCTAAGTTACACCGTCGGCTGGTCCAGGGTCAGCTGTGTTTAACGCCACGTGTTGGGTCGGACCTCAACGTCTTACTGTGTCCGTTGTCTGAGATAAGTGGTTTTGTGCATGTGTGATATGCTACTTTAGTACACGTTTAAGAACAAATATTACTTTAATTACTGTTGAATATAATTTAATATTAATATACATAATTTATAATAATAATATTAACATTAACTTTAAATATAATTCACATTATAGACACCACTGTCTGTGTAACAATCTGACCACATTGACCAAACAACCATACAAGGTTTCTTCTTCTACCTTTATTTTACAGACGTGACGCTTCCTGTGTGTGTGTGTGTGTGTGTGTGTGTGTGTGTGTGTGTGTGTGTGTGTGTGTGTGTGTGTGTGTGTGTGTGTTAATGCTGTTTCCATTCAGTTGTTAATGTTTGTCCTCAGACAGATGAGCTGATCTGACTCAGCTCTGCAGGCCACCACACGTTCACAGTCATTACCCATGATGCACCGGGGCAGCACTCAATGAGTCTTCAGATGTTCAGGTGGGGGGTCACATTCCCAAACACCCCCCCTCCCCCAAAACACACAAACAGACACACACACACACACACACACACACACACAGACACAGACACACACCTCCTTTGTTGTTGCAGGTGAGGTTTAACTGTGGGGGAGGTCTGTGTGTGTGTGTGTGTGTGGGGGGGGGGGGGTCAGGAATGTCTTTTGTCTGTGGAGCCGGAAGGGGGGGGGGGGGGGGGGTCTCCTTCAGAACTACAGAAACAAATTCACTAAATCTATTTAAAGTATAAATCTGTTAATAACTTTATATTAGATAATAATATAAGATAATAAATATAATCAGCTATAAGAAATATTATTTTATAATAATTAATCAC
Organism: Sebastolobus alascanus; assembly: GCA_916701645.2. Classification (NCBI taxonomy): domain Eukaryota; kingdom Metazoa; phylum Chordata; class Actinopteri; order Perciformes; family Sebastidae; genus Sebastolobus; species Sebastolobus alascanus. Next base: position 70,173 of record CAKAOJ020000469.1, read on the forward strand.
TAATATACTCAGAGTTCTGTGTTTAACCCTTTATAGGCTCTCTCTTCTATGGTTAATAACTTTATATTAGATAATAATATAAGATAATAAATATAATCAGCTATAAGAAATATTATTTTATATAATTAATCACTAATATAATCAGAGTTCTGTGTTTAACCCTTTATAGGCTCGCTCTTCTATGGTTAATAACCACCTTCTGTTTGTCACATCCACCTTTATTTTGAAAGTCCGCCCGGATGTCTCGTGCTGAGGTGGAGGGGGGGGTGGAGACGGGGTTTAGTCCGAGGAGGTCTCCGGTCTCAGTAGGTCTGCAGGGTTCAGGACGTCTGGGAGTCTCTGCTGGATTCCACTGGAGGTCTACAGTCCGGAGCTCTGAACCGTTTCAACACTCTGAGCTTTCGGTCGGTTTTCAGCAGTTTGCCTTCTAGTTTTTCTTGTGGTTTTTTTGTAGTTTTTCTTGTAGTTTTTCTTTTAGTTTTTCTTGTAGTTTTTTTGTAGTTTTTGAGGATCAGGTCGGAGATCAGCAGCATGTTGGAGCTTCAGCTCGCGGTGCTGCTCGGTGAGTTTGACTGCAAATACTTCAATACTGAAATACTTCGATACTGAAATACTTCGATACTGAAATACTTCAATACTTCAATACCTCAATACTTCAAAACTGAAATACTTCAATACTGAAATACCTCAATACTGAAATATTTCAATACTGAAATACCTCAATACTGAAATACTTCAATACTGAAATACCTCAATACTTCAATACTTCAATACTGAAGTACTGAAATACTGAAATACTGAAATACCTCAGTGCTGAAATACTGAAATACTTCAATACTGAAATACCTCAATGCTGAAATACTTCAATACTGAAATACTTTAATGAAAGTAATTATTAATTATTAATCGATAGACTAATGAAAATAAATGGAGAAATGTCTAATCAAATTTGGATTTTTTTTAATTTTTTTATTTAAATAATTAGAAAATTGAATTTCATTAAATTTAGATTTTTAATTTCATTAATTATGGAATTTGAATTGATTTCAGAATAAGACATGTTATGAAAATAAAAAAACAATGAAATGAAAAGTAAAGGTGAAGACGTGATCAAAGTTTTCAATTAAAGATGAAATCTGATCAGAGATCAGTCTGTTTTCTGATGATGAGTTCACAGATTAACTGTTTCATCAGTGAGATCTGATCAGAGATCAGTCTGTTTTGGGATGATGAGTTCACTGATTGAAGGTTTCATCAGAGAGATCTGATAAGAGATCAGTCTTTTTTCTTCACTTCTCTGTGAAGTTGATGATCAATACAAACTGAAGCTGCTTATCACCAACGTAGACTAACAATGGTCCAATCTGATCCAGGATCTGTAGACTGTGGATCACTGAGCGACTCTTTAAGTCATAAACTCATTCAGCGGTCCACAGTCTAAATGATTATTTTTATTGTTGATGAATCTGTTAAACCTGCATTAGAAAGAATATATTGGCATCGTTGGGCAGACATCCCATAATAACCTTTCAACATATTGTAATTCAAGTGTTCTGAGAGAAAACTAGACTTCTGCTCCTCCTCATGGCTCTGTTTACAGGATTTAGAACATCTAGTCCATGACGAGAGACTTTGACCAATCACAGGTCATTTCAGAGAGAGAGAGCGTTCCTATTGGTTGTTCAGTCAACGGAGGCAGCTGTCAATCACTCACCAACTCTGATCAAACGGTCAAACTAGGCAGCGCTGATCAGATATGAATCAATATTCTGTTACTGTAATGACTATTTCTCTCCTCAGATGTTCTCAGAAACATCAGTAAAATCTGTTCTGTCCGACCGTCCAAAGATATTCACTTTACTGTGGTAGTTCATGTAGTATTAATATTATATTTAACGTTCATATAATATTTAAAATAATATTTAATGATATTCAAATCATAGTATAAAATGCTTTGTTGGTCAGTCAGATGAAACTGCAGCTTCATGTTTGTAACATCTGACTGGTGATCAGTTGTGTGGTTAAATGTTTTCTGTTAAACAGACTTTAATAAAATCATCAATTAAAAAATATAAAACAGAAAATCTGTAACAAGCTGCGAACTTTGATTTAAAAAATGACTTTTTGACTTCATTCGAGTCAAGTCAATTTTATTTGTTTAGCCCAAAATCACAAATTTGCTTCATGTGTCTTTCCAGTCTGTAGAGGATCCTCATTGATTATTATAGGAGTTAATAATAACTAGGAGAATAATTATTATTATTACACGGCTGTGTTGAATACTCGATTCTGATTCGTCAATCACGGCGTTCTGCGGTCTGTAATTTC
>CAKAOJ020000469.1:77500-180000 GCA_916701645.2 Sebastolobus alascanus
TCGTTACTTTGCCTACGACTGTGAGACCTCATTCCCATCTATTTCCCAGGGTCCAATGCAGAAGGTTGATGATGTCATCTGTGACTCACGTTACTCCGACATCGAGCCGTCCACTGAAGGAGAGGTACGGTGGTATTCTGAGCGTTCACTGACTGGTAGCTGGTCTGGTAACGACGGAGTTAAAGAGGAAATTATGTCATAATATCTGCTGAGACGTCACTGTGACGTCATCTTTTCAACTGTTCAGTTGTTAATAAGCGTCGGATCATTCTGTGAAATGTCCGTTTTTCCAGGCGATTTTCAGAGTTCTGGACCCGGTGTTCAAGATCGATGATCCCTACAGCCCCAGAATCCAGAGTACGTCTCCTTACACCAGACAATAACTATTGATCAGTTATTATCTATCATTTACCTGTTGTGATCTTTTGTTCAGACATGTTGAAGATCACCAACCTACGGGTGAAGTTCACCAGACTGCACACGCTTGGGGACAACCTGCTGGACTCTCGTATGGAGATCGAAGAGAAGTATTATTACGCCATCTTTGATATGGTGGTCCGAGGAAACTGCTTCTGCTACGGACACGCCTCCGAATGCGCCCCGATCCAGGGAGCTGGCCAGACCAGTGAGGGCATGGTGAGTCTTGAAGTGGGCATGGTGAGTCTTGAAGAGAGCAGGGTGAGTACTGAAGAGAGTAGGGTGAGTACTGAAGAGAGCAGGGTGAGTTCTGAAGAGAGCAGGGTGAGTACTGAAGAGAGTAGGGTGAGTACTGAAGAGAGCAGGGTGAGTCCTGAAGGGAGCAGGGTGAGTCCTGAAGGGAGCAGGGTGAGTCCTGAAGGGAGCAGGGTGAGTCCTGAAGAGAGCAGGGTGAGTCCTGAAGAGAGCAGGGTGAGTCCTGAAGGGAGCAGGGTGAGTACTGAAGAGAGCAGGATGAGTACTGAAGAGAGCAGGATGAGTACTGAAGAGAGCAGGGTGAGTACTGAAGAGAGCAGGGTGAAGGGAGTAGGGTGAGTACTGAAGGGAGTAGGGTGAGTACTGAAGAGAGCAGGGTGAGTCCTGAAGGGAGCAGGGTGAGTACTGAAGAGAGCAGGGTGAGTACTGAAGAGAGCAGGGTGAAGGGAGTAGGGTGAGTACTGAAGGGAGTAGGGTGAGTACTGAAGAGAGCAGGGTGAGTCCTGAAGGGAGCAGGGTGAGTACTGAAGAGAGCAGGGTGAGTTCTGAAGAGAGCAGGATGAGTACTGAAGAGAGCAGGATGAGTACTGAAGAGAGCAGGATGAGTACTGAAGAGAGCAGGATGAGTACTGAAGAGAGCAGGATGAGTACTGAAGAGAGCAGGGTGAGTACTGAAGAGAGCAGGGTGAAGGGAGTAGGGTGAGTCCTGAAGAGAGCAGGGTGAGTACTGAAGAGAGCAGGGTGAGTACTGAAGAGAGCAGGATGAGTACTGAAGAGAGCAGGATGAGTACTGAAGAGAGCAGGGTGAGTACTGAAGAGAGCAGGGTGAGTACTGAAGAGAGCAGGGTGAGTTCTGAAGAGAGCAGGATGAGTACTGAAGAGAGCAGGATGAGTACTGAAGAGAGCAGGGTGAGTTCTGAAGAGAGTAGGGTGAGTACTGAAGAGAGCAGGATGAGTACTGAAGAGAGCAGGATGAGTACTGAAGAGAGCAGGGTGAGTTCTGAAGAGAGCAGGATGAGTACTGAAGAGAGCAGGGTGAGTACTGAAGAGAGCAGGATGAGTACTGAAGAGAGCAGGATGAGTACTGAAGAGAGCAGGATGAGTACTGAAGAGAGCAGGATGAGTACTGAAGAGAGCAGGATGAGTACTGAAGAGAGCAGGATGAGTACTGAAGAGAGCAGGGTGAGTTCTGAAGGGAGCAGGGTGAGTCCTGAAGGGAGCAGGATGAGTACTGAAGGGAGCAGGGTGAGTCCTGAAGGGAGCAGGGTGAGTCCTGAAGGGAGCAGGATGAGTACTGAAGGGAGCAGGGTGAGTCCTGAAGGGAGCAGGGTGAGTACTGAAGAGAGCAGGGTGAGTACTGAAGAGAGCAGGGTGAGTCCTGAAGGGAGCAGGGTGAGTACTGAAGAGAGCAGGATGAGTACTGAAGGGAGCAGGGTGAGTCCTGAAGAGAGCAGGATGAGTACTGAAGAGAGCAGGGTGAGTCCTGAAGGGAGCAGGGTGAGTACTGAAGAGAGCAGGGTGAGTACTGAAGAGAGCAGGATGAGTACTGAAGAGAGCAGGGTGAGTTCTGAAGGGAGCAGGATGAGTACTGAAGAGAGCAGGGTGAGTCCTGAAGGGAGCAGGGTGAGTACTGAAGAGAGCAGGGTGAGTACTGAAGAGAGCAGGATGAGTACTGAAGAGAGCAGGGTGAGTTCTGAAGGGAGCAGGATGAGTACTGAAGAGAGCAGGGTGAGTCCTGAAGGGAGCAGGGTGAGTACTGAAGAGAGCAGGGTGAGTCCTGAAGGGAGCAGGATGAGTACTGAAGAGAGCAGGGTGAGTTCTGAAGAGAGCAGGATGAGTACTGAAGAGAGCAGGGTGAGTACTGAAGAGAGCAGGGTGAGTACTGAAGGGAGCAGGATGAGTCCTGAAGAGAGCAGGGTGAGTACTGAAGGGAGCAGGATGAGTACTGAAGAGAGCAGGGTGAGTCCTGAAGGAGCAGGGTGAGTCCTGAAGGGAGCAGGATGAGTACTGAAGGAGCAGGGTGAGTCCTGAAGGGAGCAGGATGAGTCCTGAAGGGAGCAGGGTGAGTCCTGAAGGGAGCAGGGTGAGTACTGAAGGGAGCAGGATGAGTACTGTAGGGAGCAGGATGAGTACTGAAGGGAGCAGGGTGAGTACTGTAGGGAGCAGGGTGAGTACTGTAGGGAGCAGGGTGAGTACTGAAGGGAGCAGGGTGAGTACTGTAGGGAGCAGGGTGAGTACTGAAGGGAGCAGGGTGAGTACTGTAGGGAGCAGGATGAGTACTGAAGGGAGCAGGGTGAGTACTGAAGAGGAGCAGGGTGAGTCCTGAAGGAGAGCAGGGTGAGTACTGAAGAGAGCAGGAGTGAGTACTGAAGAGAGCAGGGTGAGTCCTGAAGAGAGCAGGGTGAGTCCTGAAGAGAGCAGGATGAGTACTGAAGAGAGCAGGATGAGTACTGAAGAGAGCAGGGTGAGTACTGAAGAGAGCAGGATGAGTACTGAAGAGAGCAGGGTGAGTACTGAAGAGAGCAGGTTGAGTACTGAAGAGAGCAGGGTGAGTACTGAAGGGAGCAGGATGAGTCCTGAAGAGAGCAGGGTGAGTACTGAAGAGAGCAGGGTTAGTCCTGAAGGGAGCAGGGTGAGTCCTGAAGAGAGCAGGATGAGTACTGAAGAGAGCAGGGTGAGTACTGAAGAGAGCAGGGTGAGTACTGAAGAGAGCAGGGTGAGTCTGAAGAGAGCAGGATGAGTACTGAAGAGAGCAGGTGAGTACTGAAGAGAGCAGGGTGAGTACTGAAGAGAGCAGGGTGAGTTCTGAAGAGAGCAGGGTGAGTACTGAAGAGAGCAGGGTGAGTTCTGAAGAGAGCAGGGTGAGTACTGAAGAGAGCAGGGTGAGTACTGAAGAGAGCAGGATGAGTACTGAAGAGAGCAGGATGAGTACTGAAGAGAGCAGGATGAGTACTGAAGAGAGCAGGATGAGTACTGAAGAGAGCAGGATGAGTACTGAAGAGAGCAGGGTGAGTACTGAAGAGAGCAGGGTGAAGGGAGTAGGGTGAGTCCTGAAGAGAGCAGGGTGAGTACTGAAGAGAGCAGGGTGAGTACTGAAGAGAGCAGGGTGAAGGGAGTAGGGTGAGTCCCGAAGAGAGCAGGGTGAGTACTGAAGAGAGCAGGGTGAGTACTGAAGAGAGCAGGGTGAGTTCTGAAGAGAGTAGTGTGAGTTCTGAAGAGAGCAGGATGAGTACTGAAGAGAGCAGGGTGAGTACTGAAGAGAGCAGGGTGAGTTCTGAAGAGAGCAGGATGAGTACTGAAGAGAGCAGGATGAGTTCTGAAGAGAGCAGGGTGAGTACTGAAGAGAGCAGGGTGAGTTCTGAAGAGAGCAGGATGAGTACTGAAGAGAGCAGGATGAGTACTGAAGAGAGTAGGATGAGTACTGAAGAGAGCAGGATGAGTACTGAAGAGAGCAGGATGAGTACTGAAGAGAGCAGGATGAGTACTGAAGAGAGCAGGGTGAGTACTGAAGAGAGCAGGATGAGTACTGAAGAGAGCAGGATGAGTACTGAAGAGAGCAGGATGAGTACTGAAGAGAGCAGGATGAGTACTGAAGAGAGCAGGATGAGTACTGAAGAGAGCAGGATGAGTACTGAAGAGAGCAGGGTGAGTTCTGAAAAGAGCAGGATGAGTACTGAAGAGAGCAGGATGAGTACTGAAGAGAGCAGGATGAGTACTGAAGAGAGCAGGATGAGTACTGAAGAGAGCAGGGTGAGTACTGAAGAGAGCAGGATGAGTACTGAAGAGAGCAGGGTGAGTTCTGAAGAGAGTAGGGTGAGTACTGAAGAGAGCAGGATGAGTACTGAAGAGAGCAGGATGAGTACTGAAGAGAGCAGGATAAGTACTGAAGAGAGCAGGGTGAGTTCTGAAGAGAGTAGGGTGAGTACTGAAGAGAGCAGGATGAGTACTGAAGAGAGCAGGGTGAGTACTGAAGAGAGCAGGATGAGTACTGAAGGGAGTAGGGTGAGTACTGAAGAGAGCAGGGTGAGTACTGAAGAGAGCAGGATGAGTACTGAAGAGAGCAGGGTGAGTACTGAAGAGAGCAGGGTGAGTACTGAAGAGAGCAGGATGAGTACTGAAGAGAGCAGGATGAGTACTGAAGAGAGCAGGGTGAGTTCTGAAGAGAGCAGGATGAGTACTGAAGAGAGCAGGATGAGTACTGAAGAGAGCAGGATGAGTACTGAAGAGAGCAGGATGAGTACTGAAGAGAGCAGGATGAGTACTGAAGAGAGCAGGGTGAGTACTGAAGAGAGCAGGATGAGTACTGAAGAGAGCAGGATGAGTACTGAAGAGAGCAGGATGAGTACTGAAGAGAGCAGGATGAGTACTGAAGAGAGCAGGATGAGTACTGAAGAGAGCAGGATGAGTACTGAAGAGAGCAGGGTGAGTACTGAAGAGAGCAGGATGAGTACTGAAGAGAGCAGGATGAGTACTGAAGAGAGCAGGGTGAGTACTGAAGAGAGCAGGATGAGTACTGAAGGGAGTAGGGTGAGTACTGAAGAGAGCAGGGTGAGTACTGAAGAGAGCAGGGTGAAGGGAGTAGGGTGAGTCCCGAAGAGAGCAGGGTGAGTACTGAAGAGAGCAGGGTGAGTACTGAAGAGAGCAGGATGAGTACTGAAGAGAGCAGGATGAGTACTGAAGAGAGCAGGATGAGTACTGAAGAGAGCAGGATGAGTACTGAAGAGAGCAGGATGAGTACTGAAGAGAGCAGGATGAGTACTGAAGAGAGCAGGATGAGTACTGAAGAGAGCAGGGTGAGTTCTGAAGAGAGCAGGATGAGTACTGAAGAGAGCAGGATGAGTACTGAAGAGAGCAGGATGAGTACTGAAGAGAGCAGGGTGAGTACTGAAGAGAGCAGGATGAGTACTGAAGAGAGCAGGGTGAGTTCTGAAGAGAGTAGGGTGAGTACTGAAGAGAGCAGGATGAGTACTGAAGAGAGCAGGATGAGTACTGAAGAGAGCAGGATGAGTACTGAAGAGAGCAGGATGAGTACTGAAGAGAGCAGGGTGAGTTCTGAAGAGAGTAGGGTGAGTACTGAAGAGAGCAGGATGAGTACTGAAGAGAGCAGGGTGAGTACTGAAGAGAGCAGGATGAGTACTGAAGGAGAGTAGGTTGAGTACTGAAGAGAGCAGGTTGAGTACTGAAGAGAGCAGGGTGAGTACTGAAGAGAGCAGGATGAGTACTGAAGAGAGCAGGGTGAGTACTGAAGAGAGCAGGGTGAGTACTGAAGAGAGCAGGGTGAGTCCTGAAGGGAGCAGGGTGAGTACTGAAGAGAGCAGGATGAGTACTGAAGAGAGCAGGATGAGTACTGAAGAGAGCAGGGTGAGTACTGAAGAGAGCAGGGTGAGTACTGAAGAGAGCAGGTGAGTACTGAAGAGAGCAGGGTGAGTACTGAAGAGAGCAGGGTGAGTTCTGAAGAGAGCAGGGTGAGTACTGAAGAGAGCAGGGTGAGTACTGAAGAGAGTAGGGTGAGTACTGAAGAGAGCAGGATGAGTCCTGAAGAGAGCAGGATGAGTACTGAAGAGAGCAGGATGAGTTCTGAAGAGAGCAGGTGAGTACTGAAGAGAGCAGATGAGTACTGAAGAGAGCAGGATGAGTACTGAAGAGAGCAGGATGAGTACTGAAGAGAGCAGGATGAGTACTGAAGAGAGCAGGATGAGTACTGAAGAGAGCAGGTGAGTACTGAAGAGAGCAGGATGAGTACTGAAGAGAGCAGGATGAGTACTGAAGAGAGCAGGATGAGTACTGAAGAGAGCAGGATGAGTACTGAAGAGAGCAGGATGAGTACTGAAGAGAGCAGGGTGAGTACTGAAGAGAGCAGGATGAGTACTGAAGAGAGCAGGGTGAGTACTGAAGAGAGAAGGGTGAGTACTGAAGAGAGAAGGGTGAGTACTGAAGAGAGCAGGATGAGTACTGAAGAGAGCAGGGTGAGTTCTGAAGAGAGCAGGTTGAGTACTGAAGAGAGCAGGATGAGTACTGAAGAGAGCAGGATGAGTACTGAAGAGAGCAGGGTGAGTTCTGAAGAGAGCAGGATGAGTACTGAAGAGAGCAGGATGAGTACTGAAGAGAGCAGGGTGAGTACTGAAGAGAGCAGGGTGAGTACTGAAGAGAGCAGGATGAGTACTGAAGAGAGCAGGGTGAGTACTGAAGAGAGTAGGGTGAGTACTGAAGAGAGCAGGATGAGTACTGAAGAGAGCAGGATGAGTACTGAAGAGAGCAGGATGAGTACTGAAGAGAGCAGGATGAGTACTGAAGAGAGCAGGGTGAGTTCTGAAGAGAGAAGGGTGAGTACTGAAGAGAGCAGGATGAGTACTGAAGAGAGCAGGGTGAGTACTGAAGAGAGCAGGATGAGTACTGAAGAGAGCAGGGTGAGTACTGAAGAGAGCAGGGTGAGTACTGAAGAGAGCAGGGTGAGTACTGAAGAGAGCAGGATGAGTACTGAAGAGAGCAGGGTGAGTACTGAAGAGAGCAGGGTGAGTACTGAAGAGAGCAGGATGAGTACTGAAGAGAGCAGGATGAGTACTGAAGAGAGCAGGATGAGTACTGAAGAGAGCAGGGTGAGTACTGAAGAGAGCAGGATGAGTACTGAAGAGAGCAGGATGAGTACTGAAGAGAGCAGGGTGAGTTCTGAAGAGAGCAGGGTGAGTACTGAAGAGAGCAGGGTGAGTACTGAAGAGAGCAGGGTGAGTACTGAAGAGAGCAGGGTGAGTTCTGAAGAGAGCAGGATGAGTACTGAAGAGAGCAGGATGAGTTCTGAAGAGAGCAGGGTGAGTACTGAAGAGAGCAGGATGAGTTCTGAAGAGAGCAGGATGAGTACTGAAGAGAGCAGGGTGAGTACTGAAGAGAGCAGGGTGAGTTCTGAAGAGAGCAGGATGAGTACTGAAGAGAGCAGGATGAGTACTGAAGAGAGCAGGATGAGTACTGAAGAGAGCAGGATGAGTACTGAAGAGAGTAGGATGAGTTCTGAAGAGAGCAGGATGAGTACTGAAGAGAGCAGGATGAGTACTGGAGAGCAGGTGAGTACTGAAGTGAGCAGGGTGAGTACTGAAGAGAGCAGGGTGAGTTCTGAAGAGAGCAGGGTGAGTACTGAAGAGAGCAGGGTGAGTACTGAAGAGAGCAGGATGAGTACTGAAGAGAGCAGGATGAGTACTGAAGAGAGCAGGATGAGTACTGAAGAGAGCAGGATGAGCAGGTGAGTACTGAAGAGAGCAGGGTGAGTACTGAAGAGAGCAGGGTGAGTACTGAAGAGAGCAGGTGAGTACTGAAGAGAGCAGGATGAGTACTGAAGAGAGCAGGATGAGTACTGAAGAGAGCAGGATGAGTACTGAAGAGAGCAGGATGAGTTCTGAAGAGAGCAGGATGAGTACTGAAGAGAGCAGGATGAGTTCTGAAGAGAGTAGGATGAGTACTGAAGAGAGTAGGGTGAGTACTGAAGAGAGCAGGATGAGTACTGAAGAGAGCAGGATGAGTACTGAAGAGAGCAGGATGAGTACTGAAGAGAGCAGGATGAGTACTGAAGAGAGCAGGATGAGTACTGAAGAGAGCAGGATGAGTTCTGAAGAGAGCAGGATGAGTACTGAAGAGAGCAGGATGAGTACTGAAGAGAGTAGGATGAGTACTGAAGAGAGTAGGGTGAGTACTGAAGAGAGCAGGATGAGTACTGAAGAGAGCAGGATGAGTACTGAAGAGAGCAGGATGAGTACTGAAGAGAGCAGGGATGAGTACTGAAGAGAGCAGGATGAGAGCAGGATGATACTGAAGAGAGCTAGGTTGAGTACTGAAGAGAGCAGGGTGAGTTCTGAAGAGTAGTAGGGGTGAGTACTGAAGAGAGCAGATGAGTCTGAAGGAGAGAGGTGAGTACTGAAGAGAGCAGGGATGAGTACTGAAGAGAGCAGGAGATGAGTACTGAAGGAGAGGCAGGATGAGTACTGAGAGAGCAGGGTGAGTACTGATGGAGAGCAGGGTGAGTTACTGAAGAGAGCAGAGGGTGAGTACTGAAGAGAGCAGGGTGAGTTCTGAAGGAGAGTAGGTGAGTTACTGAAGAGAGCATGATGAGTTCTGAAGAGAGCAGGGTGAGTAATGAAGAGAGCAGATGAGTACTGAAGAGGGCAGGGTGAGTACTGAGAGAGAGCAGGATGAGTACTGATGAGGACAGGGATGAGTACTGAAGAGAGCAGGGATGAGTACTGAAGAGAGCAGGATGAGTACTGAAGAGGAGCAGGGTGAGTACTGAAGAGAGCAGGATGAGTACTGAAGAGAGCAGGGTGAGTACTGAAGAGAGCAGGATGAGTACTGAAGAGAGCAGGATGAGTACTGAAGAGAGCAGGATGAGTACTGAAGAGAGCAGGATGAGTACTGAAGAGAGCAGGATGAGTACTGAAGAGAGCAGGGTGAGTACTGAAGAGAGCAGGGTGAGTACTGAAGGGAGCAGGGTGAGTCCCGAAGAGAGCAGGATGAGTACTGAAGAGAGTAGGGTGAGTACTGAAGAGAGCAGGGTGAGTCCCGAAGAGAGCAGGATGAGTACTGAAGAGAGTAGGGTGAGTCCTGAAGAGAGCAGGGTGAGTACTGAAGAGAGCAGGGTGAGTCCTGAAGAGAGCAGGATGAGTACTGAAGAGAGCAGGGTGAGTTCTGAAGAGAGTAGGCTGAGTACTGAAGAGAGCAGGGTGAGTACTGAAGAGAGCAGGGTGAGTACTGAAGAGAGCAGGGTGAGTCCTGAAGAGAGCAGGATGAGTACTGAAGAGAGTAGGGTGAGTCCTGAAGAGAGCAGGGTGAGTACTGAAGAGAGCAGGGTGAGTACTGAAGAGAGCAGGGTGAGTACTGAAGAGAGCAGGGTGAAGGGAGTAGGGTGAGTCCCGAAGAGAGCAGGGTGAGTACTGAAGAGAGCAGGGTGAGTTCTGAAGAGAGTAGTGTGAGTTCTGAAGAGAGCAGGGTGAGTTCTGAAGAGAGCAGGATGAGTACTGAAGAGAGCAGGATGAGTACTGAAGAGAGCAGGGTGAGTACTGAAGAGAGCAGGATGAGTTCTGAAGAGAGTAGGGTGAGTACTGAATAATAATAATAATAATATATTCGATTTCTATAGCGCTTTTCCGGAGCTCAAAGACGCTTAACAGTAGGGCAAGGGGCGGTGTGAGACAAACATCAGACAAACGACATAGACAGGCACACACACTCGTACACACAATCAGACCAAGGGGTGGGGGGGGGGGCTAGGAGAAGGCAGAGGAGAAGAGATGGGTTTTGAGGCGGGACTGAAATAGGGAGAGGGAGTCAGAGTCTCTAATGAGTTGCAGGGTGAGTTCTGAAGAGAGTAGGGTGAGTTCTGAAGAGAGCAGGGTGAGTTCTGAAGAGAGTAGGGTGAGTACTGAAGAGAGCAGGGTGAGTTCTGAAGAGAGTAGGGTGAGTACTGAAGAGAGCAGGGTGAGTTCTGAAGAGAGTAGGGTGAGTTCTGAAGAGAGCAGGGTGAGTTCTGAAGAGAGTAGGGTGAGTACTGAAGAGAGCAGGGTGAGTTCTGAAGAGAGCAGGGTGAGTCCTGAAGAGAGCAGGGTGAGTTCTGAAGAGAGCAGGGTGAGTTCTGAAGAGAGCAGGGGGAGTTCTGAAGAGAGCAGGGTGAGTTCTGAAGAGAGCAGGATGAGTACTGAAGAGAGCAGGATGAGTACTGAAGAGAGCAGGATGAGTACTGAAGAGAGTAGGGTGAGTACTGAAGAGAGCAGGATGAGTACTGAAGAGAGTAGGGTGAGTACTGAAGAGAGCAGGATGAGTACTGAAGAGAGCAGGATGAGTACTGAAGACAGTAGGATGAGTTCTGAAGAGAGCAGGATGAGTACTGAAGAGAGCAGGATGAGTACTGAAGAGAGTAGGATGAGTACTGAAGAGAGTAGGGTGAGTACTGAAGAGAGCAGGATGAGTACTGAAGAGAGCAGGATGAGTACTGAAGAGAGCAGGATGAGTACTGAAGAGAGCAGGATGAGTACTGAAGAGAGCAGGATGAGTACTGAAGAGAGCAGGATGAGTTCTGAAGAGAGCAGGGTGAGTACTGAAGAGAGCAGGGTGAGTTCTGAAGAGAGCAGGATGAGTACTGAAGAGAGCAGGATGAGTACTGAAGAGAGTAGGATGAGTACTGAAGAGAGTAGGGTGAGTACTGAAGAGAGCAGGATGAGTACTGAAGAGAGCAGGATGAGTACTGAAGAGAGCAGGATGAGTACTGAAGAGAGCAGGATGAGTACTGAAGAGAGCAGGGTGAGTTCTGAAGAGAGCAGGGTGAGTACTGAAGAGAGCAGGATGAGTACTGAAGAGAGCAGGATGAGTACTGAAGAGAGCAGAATGAGTACTGAAGAGAGCAGGATGAGTACTGAAGAGAGCAGGGTGAGTTCTGAAGAGAGCAAGATGAGTACTGAAGAGAGCAGGGTGAGTTCTGAAGAGAGCAGGGTGAGTACTGAAGAGAGCAGGGTGAGTTCTGAAGAGAGCAGGATGAGTACTGAAGAGAGCAGGATGAGTACTGAAGAGAGCAGGATGAGTACTGAAGAGAGCAGGATGAGTACTGAAGAGAGCAGGATAAGTTCTGAAGAGAGCAGGGTGAGTACTGAAGAGAGCAGGGTGAGTTCTGAAGAGAGCAGGATGAGTACTGAAGAGAGCAGGATGAGTACTGAAGAGAGTAGGATGAGTACTGAAGAGAGTAGGGTGAGTACTGAAGAGAGCAGGATGAGTACTGAAGAGAGCAGGATGAGTACTGAAGAGAGCAGGATGAGTACTGAAGAGAGCAGGATGAGTTCTGAAGAGAGCAGGGTGAGTACTGAAGAGAGCAGGGTGAGTTCTGAAGAGAGCAGGATGAGTACTGAAGAGAGCAGGATGAGTTCTGAAGAGAGCAGGGTGAGTTCTGAAGAGAGTAGGGTGAGTTCTGAAGAGAGCAGGTTGAGTACTGAAGAGAGTAGGGTGAGTTCTGAAGGGAGCAGGGTGAGTCCTGAAGGGAGCAGGGTGAGTCCTGAAGGGAGCAGGGTGAGTCCTGAAGGGAGCAGGATGAGTACTGAAGAGAGCAGGATGAGTACTGAAGAGAGCAGGATGAGTACTGAAGAGAGCAGGGTGAGTTCTGAAGAGAGTAGGGTGAGTACTGAAGAGAGCAGGATGAGTACTGAAGAGAGCAGGATGAGTACTGAAGAGAGCAGGATGAGTACTGAAGAGAGCAGGATGAGTACTGAAGAGAGCAGGGTGAGTACTGAAGAGAGCAGGATGAGTACTGAAGAGAGCAGGGAGTTCTGAAGAGAGTAGGAGAGTACTGAAGAGAGCAGGATGAGTACTGAAGAGAGCAGGATGAGTACTGAAGAGAGCAGGGATGAGTACTGAAGAGAGCAGGGAAGTACTGAAGAGAGCAGGATGGAGTACTGAAGAGAGCAGGGATGAGTACTGAAGAGAGCAGGATGAGTACTGAAGAGAGCAGGGATGAGTACTGAAGAGAGCAGGGTGAGTACTGAAGAGAGCAGGATGAGTACTGAAGAGAGCAGGGTGAGTACTGAAGAGAGCAGGATGAGTACTGAAGAGAGCAGGATGAGTATGAAGAGAGCAGGGTGAGTACTGAAGAGAGCAGGGTGAGTACTGAAGAGAGCAGGATGAGTACTGAAGAGAGCAGGGATGAGTACTGAAGAGAGCAGGATGAGTACTGAAGAGAGCAGGTGAGTACTGAAGAGAGCAGGTGAGTCCTGAAGAGAGCAGGGTGAGTACTGAAGAGAGCAGGATGAGTACTGAAGAGAGCAGGATGAGTACTGAAGAGAGCAGGGATGAGTACTGAAGAGAGCAGGGTGAGTACTGAAGAGAGCAGGGTGAGTACTGAAGAGAGCAGGGTGAGTACTGAAGAGAGCAGGTGATGAGCAGGATGAGTACTGAAGAGAGCAGGATGAGTACTGAAGAGAGCAGGGTGAGTACTGAAGAGAGCAGGGTGAGTACTGAAGAGAGCAGGGATGAGTACTGAAGAGAGCAGGTGAGTACTGAAGGGAGCAGGGTGAGTACTGAAGAGAGCAGGATGAGTACTGAAGAGAGCAGGGATGAGTACTGAAGAGAGCAGGTGAGTACTGAAGAGAGTAGGGTGAGTACTGAAGAGAGCAGGATGAGTACTGAAGAGAGCAGGATGAGTACTGAAGAGAGCAGGGTGAGTACTGAAGAGAGCAGGGTGAGTACTGAAGAGAGCAGGATGAGTACTGAAGAGAGCAGGATGAGTACTGAAGGGAGCAGGGTGAGTACTGAAGAGAGCAGGATGAGTACTGAAGAGAGCAGGGTGAGTACTGAAGAGAGCAGGGTGAGTACTGAAGAGAGCAGGGTGAGTACTGAAGAGAGCAGGGTGAGTACTGAAGAGAGCAGGATGAGTACTGAAGAGAGCAGGGTGAGTACTGAAGAGAGCAGGGTGGTCTGAAGAGAGCAGGTGAGATGAGAGGCAGGATGAGTTCTGAAGAGAGCAGGATGAGTACTGAAGAGAGCAGGGTGAGTACTGAAGAGAGCAGGATGAGTACTGAAGAGAGCAGGGTGAAGGGAGTAGGGTGAGTACTGAAGAGAGCAGGATGAGTAATGAAGAGAGCAGGATGAGTACTGAAGAGAGCAGGATGAGTACTGAAGAGAGCAGGATGAGTACTGAAGAGAGCAGGATGAGTACTGAAGAGAGCAGGATGAGTACTGAAGAGAGCAGGATGAGTACTGAAGAGAGCAGGGTGAAGGGAGTAGGGTGAGTACTGAAGAGAGCAGGATGAGTACTGAAGAGAGCAGGGTGAGTACTGAAGAGAGCAGGGTGAGTACTGAAGGGAGTAGGGTGAGTCCTGAAGAGAGCAGGGTGAGTACTGAAGAGAGCAGGGTGAGTACTGAAGGGAGCAGGATGAGTACTGAAGAGAGCAGGGTGAAGGGAGTAGGGTGAGTACTGAAGAGAGCAGGATGAGTACTGAAGGGAGTAGGGTGAGTACTGAAGAGAGCAGGATGAGTACTGAAGAGAGCAGGGTGAAGGGAGTAGGGTGAGTCCTGAAGAGAGCAGGGTGAGTTCTCTCCGGGTGCTCAGGTTTCAGGTGTGTCAGGTGTCAGCCCTGTGATAGTCTGGTGACCTGTCCAGGGTGAACCCCCCCCCAGCTGGGATCGGCTCCAGCCCCCCCGCCACCCTGAACAGGATAAGATCCATACAGATAATGGATGGATGGATTATTATATCAACTCATTATTATATCAGTTGTGTTCTGTGGTGTCTGTAGCCAGATTAATTCAAGAGTTTCTGTTTCTGTAGGTTCACGGTCGCTGCATGTGAATATTGATTGATTAATGATTATTGATCAGATGTGACTGTGTGTGTATTGTGTCTTCAGGTTCATGGTCACTGCATGTGTAACCACAACTCTAAAGGTCTGAACTGTGAACAGTGTCAGGATTTCTACCACGACCTGCCGTGGAGACCAGCTGAGGGACGCGACACCAACGCCTGCAAAAGTGAGTCTATACTGGTCTATACTGAACAGCTGAAACAGCTGCTGCAAATGAAACAGGAATTTAACTTGAGGTCTGTCGACAGGTAACTCTGACTGAATCTCATTTCTTCTTCTTCTGTGGTGTCTGTAGAGTGTAACTGTAACCAGCACTCAGACTCGTGTCACTTCGACATGGCCGTGTTCATGGCGTCAGGAAACATCAGCGGCGGGGTCTGTGACGACTGTCAGCACAACACGGCCGGACACAACTGTGAGCAGTGTAAACCGTTTTACTACCAACATCCAGAGAGAGACGTCCGAGACCCCAACATCTGCCAGCGTGAGTCCATACTGATCTGTGTTTGACAGAAGGGTCAACTATATATATCTGTGAGCTGCTTTTAAATACTAACTTCACACTAAATACACTCACTTCAGTCACTTTATCACAACATCTGTTGATCCTTATTACAGCAGAAGTTATTCAACTGTAATTCTGTACTTTACATCCCAAAGAATCAGTAAAACATCCATGGTATAATCCCCTGAATTACAACGCAAATAAATACTACAATAGTAGTACTAGTAGTACTAAGCTAGTAGTTTGCAATGTTATCAGTATTGAGAGACAAACTAACATATTGTTGGTTCTGATCTAAAGATGAAGGATTTAATGAAAAACAGCAGACTGATCCTTTAAGATGTTCTGGAGGCAGCTCAACAAACTTCACATTATTTGGATTAATAACATTAATGATGGCTGTATTCCATTTAGATGAGTCACTTCCAGCTCTCTGGTATTGTGCACGGCCACTCGTGGCTTACTGGGACCCATAAGCTGCATTTCCACCAAGTTCCTGGTAATTTTAGTAAGGTTCCTTCAGCCCTCTGTTGTCTGCGTTTCCACCGCGGTCTAAAGACCTGTGACGATTATGAGAATTAGTCCGCTGACGTATGAAGAAGCAACATGACTTGACGAGGACTGCTGGTGGTCACAGCAGTAAACTCACTGCAGCCTGACGTTCAGTGTGTCGCCCGTTTACTCTAAAAAACACATTGAGAAAAAATAAATGCTGCATATATTTACATATATTTACTGATGCATATATTAGAGTTTTTTTTGGTGAAGTGTTTCCTCATCTGGGTTAGGGTCATAAAGGACAGACGGTAAGGGTTCGGTTTAGTTTAAAACGCAGCACTCTTATTGAGTGCTGCGAGGTGCACGGGGACCAGCTGAATAATTTGTGATCTGACTTGACTACAGTGACTCTTTATAACCTGAAGTCTCAGTTTACACTTGTTTCTTGTCTGCAGTTGATCCAGATGAACAAATCCATCTTCATTTAACCTCTGCAGTGAAGTCTTCATCCTCACAATGTACTTCGTCCTGTGTGTGTTTCCGTAGCGTGTAACTGCGACCCTCTGGGCTCTCTGAATGGAGGAATATGTGACCGGATGACTGACGGTCGAACTGGTCTGATAGCAGGTCAGTGTCGCTGTAAAGTCAACGTGGAGGGAGAACGCTGCGAGCGCTGCAAACCAGCGCATTACAGGCTGAGCGACGAGGCCGACGGCTGCAAGGGTACGACACAATACACAACACCTGCACGGAAATACACACAACACCTGCATGGAAATACACGCAATACCTCCACGGAAATACACTCGAGACCTGCACGGAAATACACGCAACACCTGCACGGAAATAAAAACAGCACCTGCACGGAAATACAAACAACACTTGCACGGAAATACAAACAACACCTGCACGGAAATACAAACAACACCTGCACGGAAATACAAACAACACCTGCACGGAAATACAAACAACACCTGCACAAAATACATGAAACACTTGCACGGAAATACATACAACACCTGCACGGAAATACATGAAGCACTTGCACGGAAATACACTCAACATCTGCACAGAGATATACGCAACAACTGCACGGAAATACACGCAACACCTGCACGGAAATAAATGAAACACTTGCACAGAAATACACTCAACACCTGCACGGAGATATACGCAACAACTGCACGGAAATACACGCAACACCTGCACGGAAATACATGAAGCACTTGCACAGAAATACACTCAACATCTGCACGGAGATATACGCAACAACTGCACGGAATTAATTGAAACACTTGCACAGAAATACACTCAACACCTGCACGGAGATATACGCAACACCTGCACGGAAATACACTCAACACCTGCACGGAAATACACGCAACACCTGCACGGAAATACACTCAACACCTGCACGGAGATATACGCAACACCTGCACGGAAATACAGGCAGCACCTGCACGGAAATACACTCAACACCTGCACAGAAATACAAACAACACCTGCACAGAAAAGCAACACCTGCACGGAAATACACGCGAAACCTCCATGAAAATACACGCAACACCTGCATGGAAATACACGCAACACCTGCATGGAAATACACTCAACACCTGCACGGAAATACACTCAACACCTGCACGGAAATACACTCAACACCTGCACGGAAATACACTCAACACCTGCACGGAAATACACGCAACACCTGCACGGAAATACAAACAACACAATCACACACGCACATGCACACACACACTCACACAGCACCTGCATGACAGGAAGCATAACACAGTTACAGACACAGGAGAGGATAATATGGATAAATGTACTTTTACATCACAGCATTGGTCAGCAGTACTGTATAGTATTGTTATTGTGTGTATTATCACTGTGTTTCAGCGTGTACCTGCAGCCCTTTGGGAACACTTCCTGGAGGAAACCCCTGCGACAGTGAAACAGGAAGCTGCTTCTGTAAACGTCTGGTGACCGGACGAGACTGTGACCAGTGTGTGGTGAGAACATTACTGTTGTAACACCGTGAGACCACCAGTTCAACCAGCAGTTCAACTAGCAGTTCAACCAGCAGTTCAACCAGCAGTTCAACCAGCAGTTCAACCAGCAGTTCAACCAGCAGTTCAACCAGCAGTTCAACCAGCAGTACTGAATCTTGAACTGGTCAGACTGAACTGCTTCTATAAAGACTTAGTCGTTCAGTCTAATTCAGAATAATGATGTGTGTGCTGTCCTCTGTCTGAGCTGCTGATAACATGAACATAATACATATTATTGTAATATCTTATATCTCACAGGGGAGTTTCACTTTACATTATTGTATGTAAAGTCTCATGTCTGTATATATATATATATATATATATATATATATATATAATATTAAGATAATAAGATATATAATAATCATAATATAAGTGTATAACATTACAGAAACGGAGATTCTGTTTTACAAGAAGTTTTACAAGTCAGATTAGAAAGATGACTGTAAACTGAAGAGACAGGAAATACTGAGTTTACAAGTGTGTGTGTGTGTGTGTGTGTGTGGAGGAGATGAAAGCCTGAATGACTTCCTCTCACAGCTTTAAATCAAGTTTTACAACCAGGAAAGAGCAGGGAGGTTTCTAACATCTACTCAATGTGTGTGTGTGTGTGTGTGTGTGTGTGTGTGTGTGTGTGTGTGTGTGTGTGTGTGTGTGTGTGTGTGTGTG
The DNA here is from genome assembly GCA_916701645.2 of Sebastolobus alascanus. NCBI lineage: Eukaryota > Metazoa > Chordata > Actinopteri > Perciformes > Sebastidae > Sebastolobus > Sebastolobus alascanus. Next base: position 95,215 of record CAKAOJ020000469.1, read on the forward strand.
TGTGTGTGTGTGTGTGTGTGTGTGTGTGTGTGTGTGATTTCAGTCTGAACACTGGGGTCTCAGTAGTGACATGGACGGCTGCAGATCATGTGACTGTGACCTCGGAGGAGCCATCAACAACCAGTGAGTTCACACTGTTCTGTTTTGTTTAAACTCCAAATAGTTTTAGATTATTTTCTTTTTGTCTTTCCTGGATTTTAAGAGTATGTTTTTAGATTATTTAAAAGACTAAAGGTACACTTACTAGGAATTAATCCGATGCAGTTAGAGTCTGTCTATCATTGTTCTCAGTTGTTTTCTTCCTGATCTTCTTACTGCCCTTCATCCTGTTCTGCATCACTTTTTTGCTTTATTTTCTTCACTTTTCCCGACACGTTTCCTTCCTGTTGTTTGCTCTTTTCTTTTCTTCTTCATTTGTTCGTTGTGACGTTTTCCACTTCCTGTCTTCCTGCAGGTGTGATCAGGTGAGTGGTCAGTGCGTCTGCAGAGATCACATGTTCGGTCGACGCTGCGATCAGGTCGAGTCTGGATTCTACTTCATTGCTCTGGATCACTACACCTACGAGGCCGAGGACGCCAAGTTTGGACCTGTGAGTCATCCTTTTTACCTTTGCCCACTGATCACCTGGAAGACGTAACTCATCACCTGACGATACTCTCCTTTATCTTTTTAACTTAAAAAAATATTTTGTCAGTATTGAAGGGCATATTTAAAATTCTCATTACATTTCATGTGGTATTTTACTGGGTTCAATATTTGGTCCACTCTTATTTTCATAGCCAAATTATATTATTCACCACCATCGTGTGAAATTTCTACGTTGATGACACCCACTTGTACATATATGTAATAATCATTAACCCCTACAGTCTAAATCATTTCAAAAACTGATTGTTTTTAAATTTGAACTGGACTTAAAACTGAAAGCTCAATCTGAGGCAAAAAGTTTGATCACAACGTAAAACACACTGACTGTGTCAGTAAGACTCCCTCTGCTGATAACTCTGTACATGATCTATACTGATATTTATTTTCTGTATGTCCGTCTTTATGCTAATGATACTGTCTTTATTATTTATCTCTATTGGCTCCACCACAAACCAACCAGATCGCTGCTGACTACCTCCAGACATCTTTTATTATTTAGAACCTTTGTTTTTCACCCCAAAAAGACAAAATGAGCTCGGAGCTTAGAAAGTAATTTGGGCTTACCGTGTTTACTGTGATCTTACCGTGATTATTTGTAATTTTTTCAGTTCTTTTCTCTTCCTGGTGAAAGTTGGTTTCGTACTTTTCTTCAATGATTGTTGTTAAATTATGAGAATTATAAAAACAAAAGACTTCAGAATCACAGTGAGCTGGTCAAACGTCATTTCATCCGTTTTCATGTCTTCATCTCGTCCCTTTAGGGAGTGACGGTGGTCCCGAGGCCCCGCCCTCTGGACCGGAGTCCCACCTGGACAGGTATTGGCCTGGTCAATGTCCCAGAGGGGGCCTTCCTGGAGTTCTCTGTGGACAACATCCCCCACTCCATGGAATACGACATCCTCATCCGCTACGAACCTCAGGTGGGACGCTGTGAGCAAGGTGTAGCCCCGTCCACCAGCAGAACCCAAACCATATGATTGGACGCTGGTGTCACTCTCAGATTGAGAAACCTTGTGTAGTTTGATCAGACCTGCTGATGGACATAATGACCAGACATGTTAAAACTTCTGTCCAATACTAGAAACTGGAGTCGGATCAGGATCAACCGTGACGGGTTATCAGTCCTCTCAGATCAGCAGCACATAGATCAGATACAAAGTCTGGATCTCTTCTCACCCAGTCACTTCTAATAATTATCAAAAGAAATGAACAAAGAAAGGAGAAGAAAAACAATACATGTTGGGTTAAAGTTAAAAGTCAAGTCAAGCTTTATTTATGTAAAACAACCGCTGTGCTAAACATGTGCATAAAAAATGAATACAAAGCAAGCGTAAAAAAAATAAGAGTAAAAACAATACACATCATGTGCACAAAATAACAGTAAAAGAGTTGCAGCACAAGTTTTAAACGTTTGAACCTGAGATGTGTTTGTTGGTCCTGCAGCTGCCTGACCAATGGGAGGAGGTTCTGATGACAGTGATGAGACCTGGGCCAATCACAGCAGACAGTCGCTGCGTCAACACCGTGCCCGACGACGACCACCAGATGATCTCACTCCATCCCGGCTCACGGTAACATTCAGCAACCAGCTCAGGTTCCTAAAAATACATTTATGTACACTTCAAAAGGAAAATGATGGCACCTGCATAACATCAACATCCCAAAGAAACCTTTGAATAAACTAATCTAACATATTCTAATGTATCTGCTAAATGTTAGCTGTCAACATATTGAATCAGTTTTCTTCCTGTACCATCTCCTGACACCGTGTTCAGGAAAGATGGAGGTCGGGTCAAAAACATAGCTATTGTTAGTACTCACAGCTGTGAAGCTTGCAGCTTATTACAGTCCTGCGACAGCCACAGATACGAGATTTTTATTTTTGTTTGTCAGAGCGTTTGATTTATTGATTGCTGTCAGGATGTAAAGAGAATTTCAACAAATGTAACAGAACTGTTTTTGAAGAGGATTACCAACCCTAGCTTTGAGTTAGTTGCCTGTATTACTGGTCTTGTTTTTATGTGCAGCACTTCTTTAGTAATGAACTGATTGTATTACTATCTACGGGGTCATAAAAGCAGATTACAGGAGTTTAAACCACCCTGTGTGTTGTTTCCTGTCTGTCCCCTCAGCTATGTGGCTCTTCCCAGACCGGTTTGTTTTGAATCTGGTCTGAACTACACAGTCCGCCTCAGTCTGCCACTGTACTCGGCCCTCAGTGACGTCCAGTCTCCATATACACTCATTGACTCGGTGAGGAAACTCTAATGTGATCTTCAAACACACTGAGAATATATTTGCATTATCCATAGATCTGCAGATTATTTTCTTGACCACAATGATGTCTTTAATTGTCTTGTTTTGTCCAAAACCCAAAGAGAAAAGCAGGAGATACTAACAATGGAAGAGCTGGAACCAGCCAATTATTTTATATTTTGCTTGAAAAACGACTGAATTGATTAATCGGTTAGTAAAATTAAGATTAATTTTCTACCAATAAACTAAGTGATTAATCTATGAATCGTTGCAGCTGAGAAAGTGATGAATTGTTTTTCTGGTTAATACACTGTATAAAGCAAACAACATGTTCACATGACATTCAGTAGTTCAGTCGCCAGCTCAGGTGGATTATTATGGAAAGGTAAAATGAAGGTGATGTTTGCTGTCTGGGCTCTGACGTCGGCACTCTGAGCTCAGCACAGCAACAGAGCGTGATGAAGAGGCTGCTGTCTGCTGGACACAGACAGGTTGATGAAGAGGCTGCTGTCAGCTGGACACAGACAGGTTGATGAAGAGGCTGCTGTCTGCTGAACACAGACAGGTTGATGAAGAGGCTGCTGTCTGCTGGACACAGACGGGTTGATGAAGAGGCTGCTGTCTGCTGGACACAGACAGGTTGATGAAGAGGCTGTTGTCTGCTGGACACAGACAGGTTGATGAAGAGGCTGCTGTCTGCTGGACACAGACAGGTTGATGAAGAGGCTGCTGTCTGCTGGACACAGACGGGTTGATGAAGAGGCTGCTGTCTGCTGGACACAGACGGGTTGATGAAGAGGCTGCTGTCTGCTGGACACAGACAGGGAGAGGAAGAGGCTGCTGTCTGCTGGACATAGACAGGGAGATGAAGAGGCTGCTGTCTGCTGTACACAGACAGGTTGATGAAGAGGCTGCTGTCTGCTGGACACAGACAGGTTGATGAAGAGGCTGCTGTCTGCTGGACACAGACGGGTTGATGAAGAGGCTGCTGTCTGCTGGACACAGACGGGTTGATGAAGAGGCTGCTGTCTGCTGGACACAGACAGGGAGAGGAAGAGGCTGCTGTCTGCTGGACATAGACAGGGAGATGAAGAGGCTGCTGTCTGCTGGACATAGACAGGGAGATGAAGAGGCTGCTGTCTGCTGGACATAGACGGGTTGCTTTAGAGGCTGCTGTCTGCTGGACACAGACAGGTTTGTGAAGAGGCTGCTGTCTGCTGGACATAGACAGGGAGATGAAGAGGCTGCTGTCTGCTGGACATAGACGGGTTGATTAAGAGGCTGCTGTGTGTTGGACAGCCCAATCCGCCTCTCTCTATAAAGACACCTCTAGACAGGGAGCTTTCAGTCAGTCTCATGGCCTTCTTCACCCTCAGATCGTGTTGATGCCTCATAAGAACCTGGACATAAAGACACCTGTAGACAGGGAGCTTTCAGTCAGTCTCATGGCCTTCTTCACCTTCAGATTGTGTTGATGCCTCACTGTAAGAACCTGAATATAAAAACACCTGTAGACAGGGAGCTTTCAGTCAGTCTCATTGCCTTCTTCACTCTCAGATCGTGTTGATGCCTCACTGTAAGAACCTGGAGATCTTCACGGCCTCAGAAGGGGGAGACGCCAGTGGGAACAGTGGTTGGGAAACTTTTCAGCGCTACCGTTGTCTGGAGAACAGTCAGAGCGTCCTCAAGTCGCCGATGACCGACATCTGCAGAAACTTCATCTTCAGCATCTCAGCCATGTTGCACCAGGGAGCTAAAGGTACACGAGTCCACTTTAAATCTGATGACCCCAATTTAATAATCTCACACTGTCTATCTAAGGTTTGTTGGTGTAGTGAACACAACAATAACATATCATTATTATTATTGTTATTTCCACATCCAGCAGCTACAACAACATGATCATTCATCAGGAGTCTTTGTGTTTTGTCACCTGATGAATGTCAGTCCGATTAGCTCTCTCTTTTAGCTCTGTTTTTGGTCTCCACCACCTCCTGAGGGAAATATCTGTCTCTTTACCTGATAAAAATGGAGCCAGATCAGTCTCAATATTAATGAATGCACACAGGATTCACATGTATTTTGTGATTTGTATATAAATGACTCTCTCCACAAAAATATCTTTCAATGCACAAAAAACATTCCACATATAAAAAAATAAGGAACAGATTCATTTTTAGTGATTTCAGAGAATTTGTCCTATTCATCAGTTTTCTCGTATTTCTCTGAGGTATGAACCAAATTGGGGGTTTGATTAATCCGACTGATTAATTAATTCAGGAGAAGAAGATGAAAATGATAATGACTGCTCTGCCGTTCAACTCTGACCTTTGACCTCCTCTGGAATGACAACAGAAAGGAGGAATTCCCCTCAGGGTTTAATAAAACCAGCTCTGAGTCACACACAGGATCAGATTAGTGGATTCAGATGGAAATGTTATGTTTATTTCATCACATCACCAGTCTGCTTACTCCTCCCTTTACAAGTCCGCGGTAATGTGAGCCGCCGAATGCAAAACCATGGTACCGCCGTTCACCCCAATCAGAGGCCATCCATACCATAGTTACCAGACAGCGCCTGGCGGTACCACAGTTTCACACTGCGGCTTACGTTACCGCAGTTTCACAAGCATGTCGGAGAACTACGGTGGCCTTCAGGTAACGTAAAAACGGGAAAGCGAGTCTCATGCCGGCCCCTTAAAGATGATGTGACAAATATGTATATATGTATATTTATTAATGTATCCGTATTGTAGATCCTCGACTTCCTGAACAAGACTCGACTGGTTTCTTATTATCCACATTCCTCAAACGTCTTCAGACCTTCTGGCTCATAAATCTGTCATCATCACTCTCAAACAGGATCTGTGGAGAATGCATTGTTTTCTTGTACTGTTGAACCTTGTCGGTTTTCTTACCCATCTCCCGTGTTGGACTCCATTTCCCAGAATGCCAGTGTGATCCTCAGGGGTCCCTCAGCACCGTGTGTGATACCAGCGGCGGTCAGTGTCAGTGTCGCCCCAACATCGTTGGCAGGAACTGTGACAGATGTGCTCCGGCTACGTTTCAGTTCGGACCCACCGGCTGCAGAGGTGAGAAACCTGATCACCTGATTTATAATCAATAAATAATGATAATGATATTACAACGTGTTGTATATTGTGCTTGGTCCCCTGATGATACCTCTTAATTTTCAGGTTTCCCTACAGTCATGAACATAGAATCTATACAAACTGTATTTCTGTGGTTTTTGTTTGCAGCATGTGCGTGCGACCCTCAGGGTTCACAGAGTTCGTTCTGCGATCAGCTGACCGGTCAGTGTGTTTGTGTTTCGGGAGCGTACGGTCGGCAGTGTGATCGCTGTCTGCCTGGTCACTGGGGCTTCCCCACCTGCCGACCCTGCTCCTGCAACGGACACGCCGACGACTGCGACCCCAGCACAGGACGCTGCATCAACTGCAGGGACCACAGCACCGGACACACCTGTGACAGGTGAGTTACACCTGTGATACAACACAGACTGTGAATGGTGAGGTGCAGAGGTCTGGGACTAGTTGGAGAGGTCTGAGTACTAGTTACAGAGGTCTGAGTACTAGTTACAGAGGTCTGAGTACTAGTTACAGAGGTCTGAGTACTAGTTACAGAGGTCTGAGTACTAGTTACAGAGGTCTGAGTACAAGTTACAGAGGTCTGGGACTAGTTTCAGAGGTCTGAGTACTAGTTTCAGAGGTCTGAGTACTAGTTACAGAGGTCTGAGTACTAGTTACAGAGGTCTGGGACTAGTTGCAGAGGTCTGAGTACTAGTTACAGAGGTCTGGGACTAGTTGCAGAGGTCTGAGTACTAGTTGCAGAGGTCTGGGTACTAGTTACAGAGATCTGAGTACTAGTTACAGCGGTCTGGGACTAGTTACAGAGGTCTGAGTACTAGTTACATAAGTCTAAGTACTAGTTACAGAGGTCTGAGTACTAGTTACAGAGGTCTGGGACTAGTTACAGAGGTCTGAGTACTAGTTACAGAAGTCTGAGTACTAGTTACAGAGGTCTGAGTACTAGTTACAGAGGTCTGGGACTAGTTGCAGAGGTCTGGGACTAGTTACAGAGGTCTGGGACTAGTTTCAGAGGTCTGAGTACTCGTTGCAGAGGTCTGGGACTAGTTGCAGAGGTCTGAGTACTAGTTACAGAGGTCTGGGACTAGTTACAGAGGTCTGAGTACTCGTTGCAGAAGTCTGAGTACTAGTTGCAGAGGTCTGGGACTAGTTGCAGAGGTCTGGGACTTGTTGTAGAGGTCTGGGACTTGTTGCAGAGGTCTGGGACTAGTTGCAGAGGTCTGGGACTAGTTGCAGAGGTCTGGGACTTGTTGCAGAGGTCTGGAACTTGTTGCAGAGGTCTGGAACTTGTTGCAGAGGTCTGGGACTTGTTGCAGAGGTCTGAGTACTAGTTGCAGAGGTCTGGGACTTGTTGCAGAGGTCTGGGACTTGTTGCAGAGGTCTGAGTACTAGTTGCAGAGGTCTGAGTACTAGTTGCAGAGGTCTGAGTACTAGTTGCAGAGGTCTGAGTACTAGTTGCAGAGGTCTGGGACTTGTTGTAGAGGTCTGAGTACTAGTTGCAGAGGTCTGGGACTTGTTGTAGAGGTCTGAGTACTAGTTGCAGAGGTCTGAGTACTAGTTACAGAGGTCTGGGACTAGTTACAGAGGTCTGAATACTAGTTACAGCGGTCTGAGACTAGTTACAGAGGTCTGAGTACTAGTTACAGAGGTCTGAATACTAGTTACAGAAGTCTGAGTACTAGTTGCAGAGGTCTGGGACTAGTTGCAGAGGTCTGGGACTTGTTGCAGAGGTCTGGAACTTGTTGCAGAGGTCTGGAACTTGTTGCAGAGGTCTGGAACTTGTTGCAGAGGTCTGGGACTTGTTGCAGAGGTCTGGAACTTGTTGCAGAGGTCTGAGTACTAGTTGCAGAGGTCTGAGTACTAGTTGCAGAGGTCTGGGACTTGTTGCAGAGGTCTGGGACTTGTTGTAGAGGTCTGGGACTTGTTGTAGAGGTCTGAGTACTAGTTGCAGAGGTCTGGGACTTGTTGCAGAGGTCTGGGACTTGTTGCAGAGGTCTGGAACTTGTTGCAGAGGTCTGGAACTTGTTGCAGAGGTCTGAGTACTAGTTGCAGAGGTCTGAGTACTAGTTGCAGAGGTCTGGGACTTGTTGCAGAGGTCTGGGACTTGTTGTAGAGGTCTGGGACTTGTTGTAGAGGTCTGAGTACTAGTTGCAGAGGTCTGGGACTTGTTGCAGAGGTCTGGGACTTGTTGCAGAGGTCTGGAACTTGTTGCAGAGGTCTGGAACTTGTTGCAGAGGTCTGGAACTTGTTGCAGAGGTCTGGGACTAGTTGCAGAGGTCTGGAACTTGTTGCAGAGGTCTGGAACTTGTTGCAGAGGTCTGAGTACTAGTTGCAGAGGTCTGAGTACTAGTTGCAGAGGTCTGGGACTTGTTGCAGAGGTCTGGGACTTGTTGTAGAGGTCTGGGACTTGTTGTAGAGGTCTGGGACTTGTTGTAGAGGTCTGAGTACTAGTTGCAGAGGTCTGGGACTTGTTGCAGAGGTCTGGGACTAGTTGCAGAGGTCTGGGACTTGTTGCAGAGGTCTGGGACTTGTTGCAGAGGTCTGGGACTTGTTGCAGAGGTCTGAGTACTAGTTGCAGAGGTCTGGGACTTGTTGCAGAGGTCTGGGACTTGTTGCAGAGGTCTGAGTACTAGTTGCAGAGGTCTGGGACTAGTTACAGAGGTCTTGGACTTGTTGTAGAGGTCTGGGACTAGTTGCAGAGGTCTGAGTACTTGCTGTAGAGGTCTGAGTACTAGTTGCAGAGGTCTGAGTACTAGTTGCAGAGGTCTGTGACTTGTTGTAGAGGTCTGAGTACTAGTTGCAGAGGTCTGGGACTTGTTGTAGAGGTCTGAGTACTAGTTGCAGAGGTCTGAGTACTAGTTACAGAGGTCTGGGACTAGTTACAGAGGTCTGGGACTAGTTACAGAGGTCTGAATACTAGTTACAGAGGTCTGGGACTAGTTACAGAGGTCTGAGTACTAGTTACAGAGGTCTGGGACTAGTTACAGAGGTCTGAGTACTAGTTACAGAGGTCTGAATACTAGTTACAGAAGTCTGAGTACTAGTTGCAGAGGTCTGGGACTAGTTGCAGAGGTCTGGGACTTGTTGTAGAGGTCTGGGACTTGTTGTAGAGGTCTGAGTACTAGTTGCAGAGGTCTGGGACTTGTTGCAGAGGTCTGGGACTAGTTGCAGAGGTCTGAGTACTAGTTGCAGAGGTCTGGGACTAGTTACAGAGGTCTTGGACTTGTTGTAGAGGTCTGGGACTAGTTGCAGAGGTCTGAGTACTTGCTGTAGAGGTCTGAGTACTAGTTGCAGAGGTCTGAGTTACTAGTTGCAGAGGTCTGGGTACTAGTTGCAGAGGTCTGAGTACTAGTTGCAGAGGTCTGAGTACTAGTTGCAGAGGTCTGGGTACTAGTTGCAGAGGTCTGAGTACTAGTTGCAGAGGTCTGAGTACTAGTTGCAGAGGTCTGAGTACTTGTTTGCAGAGGTCTGAGTATTAGTTGCAGAGGTCTGAGGACTAGTTGCAGAGGTCTGAGTACTAGTTGCAGAGGTCTGAGTACTAGTTGCAGAGGTCTGAGCATTAGTTGCAGAGGTCTGAGCATTAGTTGCAGAGGTCTGAGCATTAGTTGCAGAGGTCTGAGTACTAGTTGCAGAGGTCTGGGTACTAGTTGCAGAGGTCTGGGTACTAGTTACAGAGGTCTGGGTACTAGTTGCAGAGGTCTGAGTACTAGTTGCAGAGGTCTGAGTACTAGTTGCTGAGGTCTGAGTACTAGTTGCAGAGGTCTGGGTACTAGTTGCAGAGGTATGAGTACTAGTTGCTGAGGTCTGAGTACTAGTTGCAGAGGTCTGGGTACTAGTTGCAGAGGTCTGGGTACTAGTTGCAGAGGTCTGAGTACTAGTTGCAGAGGTCTGAGTACTAGTTGCAGAGGTCTGAGTACTAGTTGCAGAGGTCTGAGTATTAGTTGCAGAGGTCTGAGCATTAGTTACAGAGGTCTGAGGACTAGTTGCAGAGGTCTGGGTACTAGTTGCAGAGGTCTGAGCATTAGTTGCAGAGGTCTGAGCATTAGTTACAGAGGTCTGAGGACTAGTTGCAGAGGTCTGAGTACTAGTTGCAGAGGTCTGGGTACTAGTTGCAGAGGTCTGAGCATTAGTTGCAGAGGTCTGAGCATTAGTTACAGAGGTCTGAGGACTAGTTGCAGAGGTCTGAGTACTAGTTGCAGAGGTCTGGGTACTAGTTGCAGAGGTCTGAGTACTAGTTGCAGAGGTCTGAGCATTAGTTGCAGAGGTCTGAGCATTAGTTGCAGAGGTCTGAGTACTAGTTGCAGAGGTCTGGGTACTAGTTGCAGAGGTCTGGGTACTAGTTACAGAGGTCTGGGTACTAGTTACAGAGGTCTGGTTACTAGTTGCAGAGGTCTGGGTACTAGTTGCAGAGGTCTGAGTACTTGTTGCAGAGGTCTGAGTACTTGTTGCAGAGGTCTGACCACAGGCATGCTATACCTGTGATGATGCTTAAAGTTAGCCTTTGAATCAACAACTTGCCCTCATCACTACTCTCACACCTCTGTTCAGGTGTCTGGATGGTTACTATGGCAACCCAGTGCTAGGATCAGGTGACCACTGTCGTCCCTGCATGTGTCCCGATGGCGTCGGCAGCCTGCGGCAGTTCGCAGGAAGTTGTCACCGCGGCGACGAATCCCAGCAGGCCATATGTGTCTGCAACACGGGATACAGAGGTAATATCTTTATAAACACTGATAGAAAAACTTTATTAACACTGAGTTCTATACTGAGATAAAACTTTATTAACACTGAGTTCTATACTGAGATAAAACTTTATTAACACTGAGTTCTATACTGAGGTAAAACTTTATTAACACCTGGCTCAACATAGTGGTAAAAACTTTATTGATATTAAGGTAAAACTTTATTAACACTTGGCCCGACACAGTGGTAAAAACTTTATTAATACTGAGGTAAGACTTTATTAACACTTGGCTCAACATAGTGGTAAAACTTTATTAATATTAAGGTAAAACTTTATTAACACTTGGCCCGACACAGTGGTAAAAACTTTATTAATATTGAGGTAAAACTTAATTAACACTTGGCCCGACACAGTGGTAAAAACTTTATTAATATTAAGGTAAAACTTTATTAACATTGGCTCGACATACTGTAGTGGTAAAAATGTAATCTACACTGAGTCGGATAAAGAAGTAAACACATTATTAACATCAGAGTAGGTTTCAGTGGTAAAGTAATGCATTTGACCCTTTTTAATTCAACATTTTCATCAATTTTTTTTGCTGATGAAACAATTTTTCAGTTTTAGAGCAGAAACGGGATAAAAAAAACAGAAGATGTGACAATAAAACAGAATAATTACAGTTTTAATGTTAATTCATGTTCTGGATGTTCTGGTTCTCAGCAGGAAGTTTTCTTAAGGAAATAAACTGTATTTTTTTAGTTTTCAGGAGTCAAAGAGCAGCTGCCTTGCAGAGACACACAGGGGTTTAATTAAAGAGAAGCTTTGTGATTTAGTGTGATGTAAACAGAGGCTGAGAGCAGGAATGTGATGTGACTCTGTTATTACAGCAGGAAATTAAATGTTCAGGATGAAATCAGCTGCTGCTGACAGATCCATGCATCACAAACTATTTTTGTTTCCACTTCAAACTTCCAACAGTCTGGAAAATATTTTACTGACACAGTTTATTACTATACTTATCTTTAGAAAACTGCAGCAAGACAACACTGGTTTCTGATCGGTTGTGAGGTTTAAATGTTCTCTATTCGATATAAAGAGCATTAATATACTGTATCATCATCAACTATTGTCTATGTAAAGATATAGAGGAGTAATGTCTACCTGAGCAGAGAATGAAGTCTCTCTTTGTATGTGTTGGATTCAGAGCTTCTCTGTGCATGTAAGTGCATGTGAGCGTGCTCCACTTGAAACACTGAAAAGGGTTTGAAGTAAATTGAAAGTTTAGTTTCACACTTAAACCCTGTAAACTTAAAGCATCACTTTGTATGTAAATACTGACAGCAGTTGACCTGTCAGCTGAAGGGTAAGAGGTCGAAGCAGCTGAGATTTAGTCTAAGATGTTGAAATTTCAGTTGAAGTTGAAGTGCTCGTGAGCAACAAGCACGCTTTACAGTATATTGGCAGTTAAACTGATGAATGAGCTACAGATATAAATACTGTAGAAAGACATTCAACATGTCAGCTGATGAAAATAGAAATTCGAACTGACTTTTACTTTCACATGATGATGTTACGTTTTGTATGATGTCTGTAAACTTGTCTCCTTCTCTCTGCAGGTGCTCGCTGTGACGAGTGCTCTTCTGGTTACCATGGAAACCCTGGGGAGGTGGGGGGGCAGTGTCAGTCCTGTCAGTGCAACAACAACATCGACATGTTGGACCCGGAGTCCTGTGACGCCCGAACGGGCGAGTGTCTGCTTTGCCTTTACCACAGCGAGGGTGCCGCCTGCCAGAGCTGCAAGCCGGGTTACTATGGCAACGCCCTGCTGCAGGACTGTAGGAGTGAGTACACTGGGTTTACTGGGTTACCATGGCAACGCCCTGCTGCAGGACAGTAGGAGTGAGTACACTGGGTTTACGGGGTTACCATGGCAACGCCCTGCTGCAGGACTGTAGGAGTGAGTACACTGGGTTTACTGGGTTACCATGGCAACGCCCTGCTGCAGGACTGTAGGAGTGAGTACACTGGGTTTACTGGGTTACCATGGCAACGCCCTGCTGCAGGACAGTAGGAGTGAGTACACTGGGTTTACGGGGTTACCATGGCAACGCCCTGCTGCAGGACTGTAGGAGTGAGTACACTGGGTTTACTGGGTTACCATGGCAACGCCCTGCTGCAGGACTGTAGGAGTGAGTACACTGGGTTTACTGGGTTACCATGGCAACGCCCTGCTGCAGGACAGTAGGAGTGAGTACACTGGGTTTACGGGGTTACCATGGCAACGCCCTGCTGCAGGACAGTAGGAGTGAGTACACTGGGTTTACTGGGTTTCCATGGTTTTTGTTCATAAACCCTGATGAGGTCTGGTTTTTGTCCATAAACCCTGATGAGGTCTGGTTCTTGTCCATAAACCCTGATGAGGTCTGGTTTTTGTTCATAAACCCTGATGAGGTCTGGTTCTTGTCCATAAACCCTGATGAGGTCTGGTTCTTGTCCATAAACCCTGATGAGGTCTGGTTCTTGTCGATAAACCCTGATGAGGTCTGGTTCTTGTCCATAAACCCTGATGAGGTCTGGTTCTTGTCCATAAACCCTGATGAGGTCTGGTTTTTGTTCATAAACCCTGATGAGGTCTGGTTCTTGTCCATAAACCCTGATGAGGTCTGGTTCTTGTCCATAAACCCTGATGAGGTCTGGTTCTTGTCCACAGAATGCGTTTGTAACCAGCTGGGCAGCGCTCCCTCCAGCTGTCCGTCACCCGGCGACTGTGACTGCGATCGCAGCAGCGGTCAGTGTCGCTGCCTCTCCAACGTGATCGGTCAACACTGTGACCGCTGTGAACCCGACACCTGGGACTTGGCGAGCGGCCGCGGCTGTCAGAACTGTGACTGCGACTCCAAACATTCGTACGGGACGTCCTGCAACGAGGTGAGCAGCAGACTGTCAGAACGCAGATCTTTAGAGGAAAACATCATAAAGTCAGAAGGTCACACATAGTGAGTTCAATTTTGTTCCGCTGTTGTGTCCTCATGTCCTCATGTATTGAATTTACTTCTGATTTTAGGTAATTAAAACAAATTCTAGCTTTAGAGGAATCAGTTTAAATCATTTGTTCTGGAGTTTTCCATTGGAACATTCGGCTGTGAGTCCATCAGCTTCTGATGTTTTTTTTGCTTGACTTCTGAATGTGAACAGTCAGTTTGGTCCACAGGTCAGCGGTCAGTGTTCCTGTCAGCCCGGCTTCGGAGGACGAACATGCAGAGAGTGTAGAGAGCTGTTCTGGGGAGACCCAGAGGTCAAATGTCACGGTAGGTTCACTGTCTCTATGTTGACTCCATTAAAGCAGTGATGTGGTGTTCAGGTGTGAAACGAAGGACACAACAGAGAGAACATGAGCAGAGTCCTTCAGCCGCTGCCCCACTGCATCGTGGGAACATTCCTGCTCCCAGCATCCTCTGCTGTGATCTGCTGTGACTCATATATCAAGTCCAGATGTTCCCCGAGGCTCAGCGGTCCCGTCGCCATGGAGACGAGACCAGAGATCTGTCTGAACCTCCAAATATCCCCGAAATCCACAAAGAGGCTTTGTTAGTGTGAAGCAGGCTGAAGGTCTGAAACTGAGACAGGGGTCAACATGTCTGTCTGTCTGTCTGTCTGTCTGTCTCTCTGTCTGTCTGTCTGTCTGTCTGTCTCTCTGTTTCTCTGTCTCTCTGTCTGTCTGTCTGTCTGTCTGTCTGTCTGTCTGTCTGTCTGTCTCTCTGTCTCTCTGTCTGTCTGTCTGTCTGTCTCTCTGTCTCTCTGTCTGTCTGTCTGTCTGTCTGTCTGTCTGTCTGTCTGTCTGTCTGTCTGTCTGTCTGTCTGTCTCTCTGTCTGTCTGTCTGTCTGTCTGTCTCTCTGTCTCTCTGTCTCTCTGTCTGTCTGTCTGTCTGTCTGTCTGTCTGTCTGTCTCTCTGTCTCTCTGTCTCTCTGTCTGTCTGTCTGTCTCTCTGTCTGTCTGTCTGTCTGTCTGTCTCTCTGTCTCTCTGTCTCTCTGTCTGTCTGTCTGTATGTCTGTCTGTCTCTCTGTCTGTCTGTCTGTCTGTCTGTCTGTCTGTCTCTCTGTCTCTCTGTCTGTCTGTCTGTCTGTCTGTCTGTCTGTCTCTCTGTCTCTCTGTCTCTCTGTCTCTCTGTCTGTCTGTCTGTCTGTCTGTCTGTCTGTCTCTCTGTCTCTCTGTCTGTCTGTCTGTCTGTCTGTCTCTCTGTCTGTCTGTCTGGTTAAGGTTTGTTGTTTCTGCAACTTGAAGGAGCTCCAGATGTGTTAAATACAAACCAGATGTTCAACACACACACATGAAACAGCTGATCTGAGGTCTGTACTACGAAGCAGGATTTAGGGTTAGCGAGGTAACTTCTGGGTTAACCCTTCAGGGTTTTCAGTCTTACGACGGTGGATCAGTTCTTACCGGGGTAGATCACCATGGTAACTGATGCTGAACAGCATTCATTCTTATGTTCCAGATAAGAGATCAACTCTATAAAAGCACCTCCTACTGACCAATCAGAGCTCAGTGAGCAGATCGTATGATAATATTACACAAATATGAAGACGTTACAGTCATGATCAGACTGAAAACAATCACAGTTTAACCCTCCTATTGTCTTTGGGGTCAATTTGACCACAGTCAATGTTTAACATCATGACATCGTAACATCATAACATCATGACATCATAACATCATGACATCATAACATCATGACATCATAACATCATAACATCATGACATCACAACGTCATAACATCAGAACATCATAACATCATGACATCATAACTTCATGACATCATAACTTCATGACATCATAACGTCATGTCATCATGACGTCATGACATCATGACGTCATAACATCATGACATCATAACATCATGTCATCATGACATCATGACTTCATAACATCATAACATCATAACATCATAACATCATGACATCATAACATCATGACATCATGACATCATGACTCATGACATCATAACATCATGTCATCATGACATCATAACATCATGACATCATAACATCATGACATCATAACATCATAACATCATGACATCATGACATCATGACATCATGACTCATGACATCATAACATCATGTCATCATGACATCATAACATCATGTCATGACATCATGACGTCATGACATCATAACATCATGACATCATAACATCATGTCATCATGACATCATGACGTCATGACATCATAACGTCATAACATCATGACATCATAACATCATGACATCATGACATCATGAAATCATAACATCATGACATCATAACATCATGTCATCATGACATCATGACGTCATGACATCATAACATCATGACATCATAACATCATAACATGACATCATGACATCATGACATCATGACATCATAACATCATAACATCATGACTTCATAACATCATGACATCATAACATCATGACATCAAAACATCATGACTTCATAACATCATGACATCATGACTTCATAACATCATGACATCATAACATCATGACATCATAACATCATAACATCATGACTTCATGACATCATGACATCATAACATCATAACATCATGACTTCATAACATCATGACTTCATGACATCATGACATCATAACATCATAACATCATGACTTCATAACATCATGACATCATAACATCATGACATCATAACATCATAACATCATGACATCATGACATCATGACATCATAACATCATGACTTCATAACATCCGGACATCATAACATCATGACATCATAAGATCATGACATCATGACATCATGACATCATAACATCATAACATCATGACATCATAAGATCATGACATCATGACATCATAACATCATAACATCATGACTTCATAACATCATGACATCATAACATCATGACATCATGACATCATGACATCATGACATCATAACATCATAACATCATGACATCATGACATCATGACTTCATAACATCTAACATAACATCATGACATCATAACATCATGACTTCATAACATCATGACATCATAACATCATGACGTCATGACGTCATGACATCATGACATCATGACTTCATAACATCATGACATCATGACATCATGACATCATAACATCATGACATCATCACATCATGACTTCATAACATCATAACATCATGACATCATGACATCATGACATCATGACATCATAACATCATGTCATCATGACATCATGACGTCATGACATCATAACGTCATAACATCATGACATCATAACATCATGACATCATGACATCATGAAATCATAACATCATGACATCATAACATCATGTCATCATGACATCATGACGTCATGACATCATAACATCATAACATCATGACATCATAACATGACATCATGACATCATGACATCATAACATCATAACATCATGACTTCATAACATCATGACATCATAACATCATGACATCATAACATCATGACTTCATAACATCATGACATCATGACTTCATAACATCATGACATCATAACATGATAACATCATGACTTCATAACATCATGACATCATAACATCATGACATCATAACATCATAACATCATGATATCATGACATCATGACATCATAACATCATAACATCATGACTTCATAACATCATGACATCATAACATCATGACATCATAACATCATAACATGACTTCATAACATCATGACATCATAACATCATCACATCATAACATCATAACATCATGACATCATGACATCATAACATCATGACTTCATAACATCATGACATCATAACATCATGACATCATAACATCATGACTTCATAACATCATGACATCATAACATCATAACATCATGACTTCATAACATCATGACATCATGACATCATAACATCATAACATCATGACTTCATAACATCATGACATCATGACATCATGACATCATAACATCATAACATCATGACATCATAAGATCATGACATCATGACATCATGACATCATAACATCATAACATCATGACTTCATAACATCATGACATCATAACATCATGACATCATAACATCATAACATCATGACATCATAACATCATGACATAATGACATCATGACATCATAACATCATAACATCATGACATCATGACATCATGACTTCATAACATCTAACATAACATCATGACATCATAACATCATGACTTCATAACATCATGACATCATAACATCATGACGTCATGACATCATGAAATCATGACATCATGACTTCATAACATCATGACATCATGACATCATGACATCATAACATCATGACATCATCACATCATGACTTCATAACATCATAACATCATGACATCATGACATCATGACATCATAACATCATAACATCATGACATCATGACATCATGACATCATAACATCATGACATCATCACATCATGACTTCATAACATCATGACATCATGACATCATAACATCATGACGTCATGACGTCATGACATCATGATATCATAACGAAGTCATGATGTGATGATGTCATGATGTTATGATGTCATGATGTCATGATGTCATGATGTTATGAAGTCATGATGTCATGATGTCATGACGTCATGACGTCATGATGTTATGATGTCATGATGTTATGAAGTCATGATGTTATGATGTCATGATGTTATGTTAGATGTTATGAAGTCATGATGTCATGACATCACGACATCATGACGTCATGACGTCATAACATCATAACATCACAACATCATGACATCATGACATAACATAATGTCACCACAACAGAATATCATGTAACATGTGGACATACTGTCAGCTGATAGATTCTGTCCTCTAGTAACATGTGGACATACTGTCAGCTGATAGATTCTGTCCTCTAGTAACATGTGGACATACTGTCAGAGATGTGCTGTCATAGAGTCACGTGGTCTCACAGTCTGACTGAGATCCTGGTCCTGGAGGTCTTGGTAGTCCACAGTTCACTTAAACTGAAACAAACAGTAGGTCAGGCCTCAGGTTCAGTGTTGTTCACAGCTGGATAAACCACAGCAAACAGCTGGAACATGATAAACTGTGATGTACAGGTGTGCTCCAGGACAATGTGATGTCACTGGTGGGTGTGGTTACAGGTGAACTTCTAACCCTCGATGTGTTTCTGTCTCAGCGTGCGACTGCGACTCTCACGGTATCTCACAGCAGCAGTGTAACAAAGCCAGCGGTCACTGCGTCTGTGTGGACGGTGTTTCCGGCCCACGCTGCGACGTCTGCGCCCGCGGGTTCTCTGGGACCTTCCCCGACTGCACCCGCTGCCATCAGTGCTTCGCCGATTGGGACGACGTCATCGGCCAGCTGACCAATCAGACGCACCGCCTCGTCAACAAGGTCAACGCCATCAAAGCCAGCGGAGTCAGCGGACCGTACAGGAAGTCCATCGATAGCATGGAGAAGAGCGTCGCCGACATCCGGGTCATCCTGAACCAGAACCCAGCCTCACAACCACTGACCGAGATCCAGGAGCTGCTGCAACAGGCCAGGTGAGATTATCTTAATCTGGAGTTTAAACCTGCTGCAACAGGCCAGGTGAGATTAACTTTAATCTGGAGTTTAAACCTGCTGCAACAGGCCAGGTGAGATTATCTTAATCTGGAGTTTAAACCTGCTGCAACAGGCCAGGTGAGATTAACTTTAATCTGGAGTTTAAACCTGCTGCAACAGGCCAGGTGAGATTATCTTTAATCTGGAGTTTAAACCTGCTGCCACAGGCCAGGTGAGATTATCTTAATCTGGAGTTTGAACCTGCTGCCACAGGCCAGGTGAGATTAACTTTAATCTGGAGTTTAAACCTGCTGCCACAGGCCAGGTGAGATTATCTTTAATCTGGAGTTTAAACCTGCTGCAACAGGCCAGGTGAGATTATCTTAATCTGGATGTTAAAGCAGCTCATATTAATGTAAACTGTGACCTCTGACCTATGTGATCCACCCAGTGACCTGATGGGGGCCCTGAGCCAGAGGTTGAACCATACCCAACAGACTCTGGTCCAAGTGGAGGACGAGGACTCGGCTACAGAAACTAAACTGGACTCTGTGACGTCGGACGCCCAGAAACTGGAGCGGACGGTTAAGGAGCTGCTGGATCAGGTCGAGTTCATCAAGAATTCTGACATCAGAGGTGAGAAGGGTTAAAGGTAAAAGGCTGGGGGGGGGGCTATTTCTCTCTGGTATCACGCCATTTACCGTGTATTTCTCTGGTATGGTATCATGAGACTTCCTGTCTCCGGTCAGTCATGTAGTGTGAAAACCACGACGACTAAAGACTCCTGATTGCAGACAGCAGGTCGTGTAGTGAGAACAGTGAGATCTGATCCCCTTTGAAAGTCTCGCAGTGTGAACTAGGTGTAAATTAGTGCGCTGTGATTGGCTGCTACGTGTTTGTTGACGCCCAGAAGAGTCCGGAGCACAGCAGAAGAAGAGGAAAAGGTCAGATCCAGACCGAGGCTGCAGGCTCTCTGTAGTTACAGACATCAAACACTGCTCGGGGTCAGAAGTGATGATTGAGAATATTATTTTTCTATCAGTCCATTCATAAATTCCTACATATTGTGCCTTTAATAGTGATTATGGATCAAATCTAACATCTTCAGTAGAATCTAAATACAGTTTCCTCTCCTCTCATCTGAGTTGTACTTCCTGTGTGTTGCCAGGGGCGACGGACAGCGTCACTAAGTTCTTCCTGCAGTCTCAGGCGGCTGAAGTTCAAGCTAACGCCTCCACCGTGGACCCCGGCAGCGCCGTGGAAACCTCCAGCACTCTACGGCAACTCACAGAGGACAAAGTGAACCAAACCAGAGAGGAGTTCCTGAGGAAGTCTACTGAGCATGCTCAGAGACTGGACGAGCTGGCAGGAGAGCTGCAGACTCTGGACCTATCAGAGATCAGCCACAAGGTGGGAGACCAGAATCACTTCCTGTTTATATCAGCATCAGGACGAGAGTCAGAAAAGTGGTTTAAATCCTCCAGACGGACTCTGACTGTCTGACTTAGTGTCTCACAGTGAAGTTTATCTTTACCTTCAGGTTATCAAATCAATTTATATTCTGAGATTGTGCCATAGAAATTTACAGAATATATTTACGAGAATGAGAGAAATGATATTAACAATATTTAAAGATATACATGTAAAAAAGTTAAAAAAGACGGGGTCTCGACCTCTGACACCTTCTGACAGCTGCATTAAAGATAACTGAGCGGTTTTATGACCAGGTTAGAAAGAGTCACGCTCCTTTAACGCTCAATATCACCAAACTGTTGTTAACGCCCATCAGGTGGTCCAACAGCACATTTGGTACGTTCAGGGTGAAATGTTTCCTCAGACATCAGTGGTTGTTTTCTTATAGGAGCTGGTGAGGGGGGTTTACAGCCACACCGTGTGTGTGTGTGTGTGTGTGTGTGTGTGTGTGTGTGTGTGTGTGTGTGTGTGTGTGTGTGTGTGTGTGTGTGTGTGTGTGTGTGTGTGTGCGTGCGTGCGTATGGCGTGCGTGCGTGTGTGTGACTTTTGAAGGCGTGACCTGATGCACCATTAATCTTCAATGAGAAACTTGGTTGCAATCAAATGATGGAATGTTGTACACACAGCCACAATGATAATAATAATAATAATACTTATTATTATTATTATTATTATTATTATAACTACAATGCACTAGTGTGTAACGTCTGATAGGATTCTACCTACAGTAACAATATAACATGATACATCTACATTTCTGTGGTCTTTAATAAGATGAGCCTCTCTATGGCACCAACTGCTCCACCTTGTGGCCGTTAATAAAACAGCAGCCTCTCTCTGGTGGTGTTTTCAGACGTGAATCACCAACACTTCTTACTGGGACTCTTTCAGACGCTGGGCCGATTCTAGTGTAAGAAGTTAGTACATTATGAAAAAATTATGACTTTATAAACTAAGCAAATAAATGGACATATGAGAACCTCGACAGAGATGAAATTATGTGTGGAACAATTATTTCACCTGCTGAGAATCAGCAGTATATTAAACTCAGCATCATCTCTGTAAAGGTTCTCACTGGAGGTCTTATAGTCTCACATCCAAGAAGCTTCATCAACATGGAGCTGAGTGAAAGACCAAACAGTTAAATCATCTACTCCACCTGTGTCATGTAAACTAGAGGGTTCCTCTGCTTTACGAGACAAGGAGAGTACGCTTTTTTAAATTATTACATTATGCCTTTGTTTATTTTGATTTATTACATTATTCAACTTCTTTTTTTTGTTCATAAGTTCATAATGTAATAATGTTCTCATAATGTCAATTTATTACATTATGAACAAAACTGTTATTACGTTATGCGCTCAAGGTTTTCTTACATTATGTGCTGATTATTACATTCTGAGCTTTTATTACATTGAAATGATGACATTATGTGCAGTTATTATCCAGTTCCCAGACCGGTTTACTCTGGATGTAAACACAATCACTATCTAGACAGAAAAAGATCCAAACATTTGCAGTATTTAATATATTAAAGTTTTTATCACGACACAAAGTGCTATAAAGATCCATGTGTATAATACAATATATAAAATATATAACACAACTAAATACATCTAACTAACTAAAATATACATAAAGAAAACTGCTGCAGTACTGTTTCCACAGATTTGATTAACTTTTCCTAACAGAACTGGACTAAGTGCATTATTTCGGATACACACACACAGTTCATTATACTTGAGGAGTTTATATGTCAGTTTATGAGTTCAGTGTTATTATTATATTTATTAGATTTTATTTGAGTTCAATAAACAGATCTTTATTTTCTGTTCTGTCCTGGTTCATCCAGACTTGCGGCAGTCCACCATCGGGTCAGGACTCGTGCTGGTCCTCTGCCTGTGGAGGTCTGGGCTGTGTGGATTCTGAGGCTCGGACCCGGTGCGGAGGTGAAGGATGTGACGGCGTGGTGGCGATGGCCGACAGCGTCTGGAGGGAGGCCCGCGGTTCTGAGCAGGAAATCACCAGCGCCATGGAGGAAGTGGAGAAACTCTCCAAGATGGTGAGTTTGACGGGTCCCGGTCTGTGCTGGTTCTGACGGGTCCTGATCTGTGCTGGTTCTGACGGGTCCTGGTCTGTGCTGGTTCTGACGGGTCCCGGTCTGTGCTGGTTCTGACGGGTCCCGGTCTGTGTTTTGTGTGCAGGTGTCGGAGGCCAAGCTGAAAGCAGACGAGGCGAAGCTGAGCGCTCAGGACGTTCTGATGAAGACCAACAGAACCAAACAGAAAGTCCAGCGGAGCAACGAGGAGCTGAGAGAGCTCATCAGACAGATCAGAGACTTCCTCACACGTACGTCTCTCAGCGTTAAGGTGTTCACACTGCAGGTTCTGTGATGTTTCTATCAGTACCGGTAGAGTCCAGCTGAACAAGATCTAAACATCATCTCAACCTAAACCGTGCACTGTAACTAAAGCTGGGCAAACTCCAAGCCAACGTCAGAGAATTAGCTGCGATGAAGGTCGACCGTTGAGTCGCCTCACGTCTCCTTCGTCTCGGCCGACAAGTCGCACTCGAACGCACCTCAAAGACTCGTCTGACGACCTGTTAGAGGTCGTAACTGTCCTCACCGGCAGGAGGCGGTAGTCTGTGTGAGGACGGAGGACAGACGAGCTGTTGTTATGATCGTCTTCACACCTCTCTCACTCATCACTCAGCTTCATTCCAGATGTTCATGTCTCTGTGAAAACATCTGGAATGATCAGATGAAGATGAAACACGAGAAGAGTCTTCTGTGAGTCCTCTTGACTCTTGACTCTTGACTCTTGACTCTTGACCACGGTGAGAAAGAACAAAGCTGTCGCTGACGGGATGAGAGACAACGTAGTGTAACGTTCTGCAGACATAAGAAGGCTGCTGAATGAGAGAGGCATCCTCCGATACGTTACACGGAAACACACCGTGTTAATAATAAGCCGACCACCTCACGGTACCGCCAGCTGGGAGCTGGGATCTGTTTTTAAAGTCACGCGTTGGCGGAGGTCTCTAGTTTCTTCAGCGATCTCTTGCCAAACAGAATTAAGATGGTCAGCCAGTATTCATCCTGTCTCTGAATACATTTCTGAATATGGTATGATATTCTCTATACAGGACCTTGAGTTGGTATCTCAGCTCGGCTTTCCCAAATATCATTCCAGCTGAGATCAGTTGCTCAGATACAATCTATTATTGAAGTCAAAGAGGAGA
Organism: Sebastolobus alascanus; assembly: GCA_916701645.2. Taxonomy (NCBI): domain Eukaryota; kingdom Metazoa; phylum Chordata; class Actinopteri; order Perciformes; family Sebastidae; genus Sebastolobus; species Sebastolobus alascanus. The sequence continues at coordinate 119,149 of CAKAOJ020000469.1, forward strand.
CTTAGAGATTCATGTGCATGAAACAGGAAACTGATATGATGCTTTGGAATAATCAACTTAAATGCAGATAGAGAGTAGTAAAGGACGAGGACTGATCCCTATCAGATCAGATCACTATCCTATCAGATAGTTAATAGAAACCCAGTGATCAGGATGTTCAATTCAAATCAAGTGCTCTGCATCAACAGCTGCAGTGAGATCTAAAAGCAATAAAACAGATGTTTGTCCACCGTCAGCTGCTAAAAGGAGATCATGAGGAGCGTTCATGTTATCAATGAGTTATTTCAGATGGACATGTCTCAACAGCTGTGTGGATCAGACAGTTTGTGTTGTTTCAGAGGACGCTGCCGACCTGGAGAGCATCGAGCTGGTGGCTAACGAGGTTCTGGCCATGCAGATGCCAACCACGCCGGCCCAGCTGCAGAACCTGACCGATGAGATCCGACAGAAGGTGGGAGAACTGGGACACGTGGAGAGCATCCTGCAGCAGAGCGCCGACGACATCCAGAGAGCCGAGAACCTGCTGGACCAGGCCCGCCGGGCCAGGTGAGTCCGACCTGCTCATCCAGGACGCAGAGACACTTTTAATTGAATTTATTGAATTAGGACAGTGCACATTAATCAACATATCAGCAACACGCATCAATGTAAATATGCCGGAATTAGCACAATAGCTAAACTTCATCCGTAGTCCTATAGCAGGTACAGTTCCACGAGACAGCTCACAGGAAAGCTCACTAACAGTTTTACATACAAAATGGAAACATTAGTTAATGTTTGGGTTTTTTAAAGGTTAAGCAGAGGTCACAGTCCCTGATAGTGCAGGTAATTTGTTCCAGGAATGTGTGCCTCTAACAGACACCACTATCTGACTGAATGTAGTTCTACGCCTCAGTACAGTACAGTCTCCCCTAGTTTGTGCTCTGGTTTTCATCGTATTATTGTGTTTCTTCTGGATTAAATCATTGAATGGTGGGAGAACTTTAAAAACAAGACAAACATTCGTGAAAGTTTGGTAACTGTCAGTGTTTAAAATGTTATACTTACTTATGATATTGCAGTAATGGAAACGAAAAGGTCTTCTTGAAGACAGATATTATGTCTGCTTTAGTCAGCGAGGGAACTCAAAGAAGACTTTAACGAGGTTTAACACATTTGAATCTTTCTTTAAAATGTCTGTAATACACTGATGAAATGTGACTTCCTGTGTTTGTCAGTGAGGAGGCCGCAGATGTGAAGGACTCTGCAGAGAAGGTGAAGCGAGCTCTTGAAGAAGCTCAGAGAGCTCAGACCGCCGCCAGCAGCGCCATCCAGCAGGCCGCCGCCGACATCCAGAACACCAACCAGCTGCTGTCCTCCGTCAGTACTGACCCATGCTTTAAAACGTTCACTTCACTGACATTGTGTCGAAATAATAATAACTTCATTTATTTATTTATCAATTAATCAAATTATTTAGGAAAATGTTTACTAAGTGGGCGGCACGGTGATGCACTGCCGCCTCACAGTAAGAGGGTCGCACGTTCAAACCCAGCCCTTCTGTGTGGAGCATGTTCTCCCCGTTTTAGTGTGGGTTTACTCCTGGTTCTCCGGGTTCCTCCCACAGTCTAAAGATATGCAGGTTAGTGTGGGTTTACTCCTGGTTCTCCAGGTTCCTCCCACAGTCCAGAGACATGAAGGTTAGTGTGGGTTTACTCCTGGTTCTCCGGGTTCCTCCCACAGTCCAGAGACATGAAGGTTAGTGTGGGTTTACTCCTGGTTCTCCAGGTTCCTCCCACAGTCCAGAGACATGAAGGTTAGCGTGGGTTTACTCCGGTGCTCCGGTTTCCTCCCACAGTCTAAAGACATGCAGGTTAGTGTGGGTTTACGCCGGTGCTCCGGTTTCCTCCCACAGTCAAAAGACATGCAGGTTAGGGTTGGTTTACTCCGGGTTCTCAGGTTTCCTCCCACAGTCTAAAGACATGCAGGTTAGCGTGGGTTTACTCCGGTTCTCCGGTTTCCTCCCACAGTCCAAAGACATGCAGGTTAGCGTGGGTTTACTCCGGGTTCTCAGGTTTCCTCCCACAGTCTAAAGACATGCAGGTTAATTGTTGACTCTAAATGTCCCGTAGGTGTGAATGTGAGTGTGAATGGTTGTCTGTCTCTATGTGTCAGCCCTGTGATAGTCTGAAGACCTGTCCAGGGTGGACACTGCCTTCACCCAATGTCAGCCGGGATCGGCTCCAGCCCCCCCGCCACCCTGAATGGGATAAACGGTTACAGATAATGGATGGATGGATGTTTACTAAATAAACTGACATTAGAAACATGAAGGTAACATGCTGCCGGTCCATGTTGCGTTCAGGTGGAGTCAGAGACGGCAGATGCAGAGTTGAAGCTCACTAACGCCACCCAAAGGCTGCAGAGGCTCGAGCAGGACGTGACGCTGCTGAAAGACAAAGGTCTGAACACCACTGTGAGTACCCAACGGACCAATCAGGACGCAGCGAGCATCAGAAAGATCGCAGAGGAGGTGAAGAAGGTGAGTTCACCTGTCAGACTGTTAATAAGTTAACATTTAATACACCAAGCAGGTCGGTCACAAAGTAGCAGCTTAAAGCTTCACCCTGTGTGTGTGTGTGTGTGTGTGTGTGTGTGTGTGTGTGTGTGCGTGCGTGCGTGTGTGTTTAGGACATGGACTCGGAGCTGAAGGAGAAGTACGCCAAAGTGGATCATCTGATTGGTCAGAAGGCAGGGGGCGTGGCTGATGCAAAGAAGAGGGCGGAGTCACTGCAGCAGGAAGCCAAAGAGCTGCTGCTGAAGGCCAGCAACAAACTGCAGCTGCTCAAAGGTGACATCACAATGACATCACAATGACATCACAATGACTCCTGATGTAAAACAGATAAAGTCACGAGCAGAGTGGAGACGTTTGAACACAACAGTCCACCATTAGACTGCTGATTGTCTGTATTTAGGGTTCAAACCATTTCCAGTTATTAGTCCAACATGAAACTTGGCTCAATAACTGGAAATGATGTGCAAATTCTTCTCCAGGAATATGACTCCAAACGGCCACACGGTGGTGACTTTTGACATTCCCTCCTAAACCGTACGTCTGATTGCTACCAAACATTCTGTGGATCATTATTGGACTAAGCTCATCAAAAGTAATTGAAAGCTTGTTGATATCTCATTGTGCTTGAAGATATTGACCAATGAACTTTAAGAGGGCGGGGCTTAGCAGGAAATTAGCCATAAGTCATTGACCATTAGTCTAATCATCATAAATCTTGGTAGATATGTTCAGTACATGTATGGGAATAGGCGTACCAAAGCATTTTGAGGTCAGCCAATAGGGGGCGCCACAACTACCAAAAACTTGTACCTCAACCTGGCAGACAGATTTTTTATCAAATTTGGTGCACATTCTCTGGGGGAAGTATTAACCAAGACCTGAAGTGTCATATTGATCGGTGCTTGTGGGCGTGGCCTATTTATCATTATATGATATGATGGCCTAATATGATGTCCTAACGCTTCACATAAAATATGATCCCAATTGTCCTGATGGTGGCGCTATCATTGACAGCCAAAAAAGTAAAAACTTTTAAAGGCCTGCCCCCTCACACACATGTCCAGCTCCGTGTGTTCTACAAAAAAGCGTCTTGGACCACTAAAGTCCACCTAACTGGATTTTCCTTCATTTGGGTTTTTTGAAAAACACATTTTTGACATCTCCTCCTAAACCGTAGGTCTGATTGCTACCAAATTTTCTGTGTATCATTATTGGACTGAGTTCATCTAAAGTTGCATAAAGCTTGTTGAAATCTTATTCACATTTGAAAATATTGACCCAATGCATTTCAAAAGAGCGTGGCTCAGCACACAAACAGAGTAAAGTCAACATCCATTTGGCCAATCATCACAAAACCTGCTGGATATGTCAACTAGAGTACCTGAAACATTCCCTGAAGGTTTCATTCAAATCGAACACTAGGGGGAGCTACAAATGCAAAGAATGGGCGTGGCATAACACAAATCAGACTATACGGTACATCACAAATTGTTTGTCCAATCATTACAAGACTCACAGGATATGTTTCATAACAATGTTTAACCACGTGTGTAAAACTATTTTGAAATCACTCAATAGGGGGTAACATCCGTTCAAAACGTGCATGGGCCTGTCGCAAATTTGGCCATAAATCAACGATAGTTTGTCCAAACATCACCAAACTTGCTAGATATGTTTATTAAGCTGTTGAAACATGAATCAAAATGTTTCCCAATAAATATGACTGGCAGAACTTTTAGTGTGCAATCACTCTTTCTTTAGAAATAATTAAACTAACTCAATTTTGTGAAGCCTGAGACCCACTCGGTGCAGTTTGCGGCTTTCAGATTAGCAATTGAGCTCCTTTGTTCTACTGAGCAAAACATGTCTTGAACTCCCGAACCGCCGCTTGCCGCTATCATTTTGAATTTATGTTTTGTAACCTTTATTTAAGCAGATAAAACCCTCTGAGATGAAATCTCTTTTACAATGGTAACCTGGCCAAGAAGGCAGCAAAGTGACACGTCGTGTACATGTTGCGGCCTCGGCTCACGGCCTTAGTCCGTTTAGAAACAAACATGACATTATGTAGATCACGTTGTCATATTTCTTATTACTGATGCAATACCTGCTGGATTTAACGCCATACGTCAGCAAAAGTTGCTGATGTAGGCTACTTTTTAATTTGCCAGTTTCAGCCAGTTTGCATAAAATCAAACCAGTTTAACCTCTTACACCAGACCGGACCGGCAAAACCATAAATCCATCCAACTGTAGTGATTACATTTCTGTGGGTTTTTATTTCAGACCTCGAGAAGTCGTACGAAGACAACCAGCGGACTCTGGAGGTGAAGGCGGAGCAGCTGGTGGAGCTGGAGACCGCTGTGAAGGAGCTGCTGCAGGAGATCAGCAGCAAGGTCACCATCTACTCCACCTGTCTGTTCTAGGGTCAAAGGTCACCATCTACTCCACCTGTCTGTTCTAGGGTCAAAGGTCACCATCTACTCCACCTGTCTGTTCTAGGGTCAAAGGTCACATTGAGAGGGTCAAAGGGAGCTGAATTAAAGGAACATGACACACATTTTAAGTTCTCCGTTAATCTGCGATGTTAAATCTGACCTGTTGACCTTTCGGTCTTCTATTTTAACAATCAGAGAAGAAAAAGACCAAAAATAAAAGATTCTGGTGTTTGAATGAAACCAAAGATATTCAATGTTTAAAGTGTGAAAGAGTGAAAACAATAGAAATGTTCTTATAGTTCATCAGTCTGGACTCTTTTTGTTGATACATGAACATAGAAATAGGAATAGAAAAATTCGATTTATGTGAACATCAGCCTCATTTCCATTTTTTGTGAGTATACAACAGCATTTTTCCAGGAATGTCACCACAGTGACTATAATACTGCAAATCTATAAATATTGCAATATTCATGCGATGTTCATCCGTCGGCCATCGGCTCATCATCATTTGGATATCGATAGTGACTTACAGACATTCATTTAAATGAAAATCTTCCAGATTGCCACTTTAACTTTCAGCTAATTTCCAAATTGGACACAGAGCCTTATAATTTTTATAAAATGTGCAGTCAGCTGCATTCACACACAAAGATGATGGAAGTATTAAAAGACTTTAAGTAGCTAATGAACTATAAAACAACATTTTGATATTTTAAGAGTTGTGAAACTCATTAAATCCATTAAAATGTCAGTTTTGAAAATAAGCGGGAAGCAGCTGAAGCTGATCAAATTGATCGATTTGACACAGATCAATTGAATTTAATTAAAACAATATTATTTTAATCTAAGAGATGAGAACCTTTCTTAAAGCTTCAGTAAAGTTTTTAAATTTGTAGTTTGGGGTTTTTAAAACAGTTGAATGTCCTTGTGAATGTTTAAACCATGTTACTGTAACTTTTTTTACTTCCTCATTTTGTTTTTTGTTTTTTTTCATTTGCGTGGCCGAAACTTCGAACTAAAACGATTTTTAATAAAAGCTTCTCGTTAAAATCACAGAGTGCACTGCTCTTTATTTAACACCAGTTAATATGTCCGTTACATATCTGTTCATAGTTATTGACCAACCTGAACACATTTACATTGCTGTGAGGACGTGCGTCTGCCGACTAAAATCTTCTGCAGAATAACAATAAACCTGGTTTACTGCAAAATAAAAAGGCAGCTTCTTCAGAATAACAATAAACCTGGTTTACTGCAAAATAAAAAGGCAGCTTCTTCAGAGATCAGGAGAGCAAAGAGGAGCTACTCTGACGTTTTCAGCCAACGACCCTGCATCAGTGTCTAGAGCCTGCAAGACATCACTAACTGTTCACACCTGGTATTAAGATGCGTCCTCAGTGATCGGATCACAGCTTTAAGTTCGTCTGTTCACATCTGGCATTAGAATGAGTCTCCACATGATCCGATCTCACTTCCCCGCTCTATATGCAAATAAACACGTAGTAAACACACGGCAGATACAGCAGACGTTGTGATGTAATATTACAGGAATGTCAGTAGTGATATCGTGAATTCGGGTACATTTTATTAACATTTTTATAACATCAAAATATAAGGTTATTGAACGGGCGGTCCCCGGGTTAGGGTTAGGAGTTAGGAGTTAGGAGTTAGGAGTTAGGAGTTAGGGTTAGGAGTTAGGAGTTAGGAGTTAGGGTTAGGAGTTAGGAGTTAGGAGTTAGGAGTTAGGAGTTAGGGTTAGGAGTTAGGAGTTAGGAGTTAGACAGACAGAGAACAGAGCGGTCGGGTGTCAGCTCCACGCAAAGCAGCGGAACAAAAACACCGACACATCTCCGACAGTATGACATTAATAATGTACTTCCTGTTCCCAGTCTGATAGTCTGTAGATATGTAGCCTATAGATCAGGTATATTTCAATAAAATACAGATGTACCGACAGGATACAGTTAGAACACAGAGGACGTTTCCACGCTGCGAGGCAGACGAGCGCTCGCCTGTCTGTTCACCTGAGGAGCTCAGAGACCGAGTAGGCGGTCCTTAATGTGGCCCACATTAATGTGGCCCAGACGGTCCTTAATGTGGCCCAGACGGTCCTTAATGTGGCCCAGGCGGTCCTTAATGTGGCCCAGGCGGTCCTTAATGTGGCCCAGGCGGTCCTTAATGTGGCCCAGGCGGTCCTTAATGTGGCCCAGGCGGTCCTTAATGTGGCCCAGGCGGTCCTTAATGTGGCCCAAGCGGTCCTTAATGTGGCCCAGGCGGTCCTTAATGTGGCCCAGGCGGTCCTTAATGTGGCCCAGGCGGTCCTTAATGTGGCCCAGGCGGTCCTTAATGTGGCCCAGGCGGTCCTTAATGTGGCCCAGGCGGTCCTTAATGTGGCCCAGGCGGTCCTTAATGTGGCCCAGACGGTCCTTAATGTGGCCCAGGCGGTCCTTAATGTGGCCCAGACGGTCCTTAATGTGGCCCAGGCGGTCCTTAATGTGGCCCAGGCGGTCCTTAATGTGGCCCAGGCGGTCCTTAATGTGGCCCAGGCGGTCCTTAATGTGGCCCAGACGGTCCTTAATATGGCCCAGGCGGTCCTTAATGTGGCCCAGACGGTCCTTAATGTGGCCCAGGCGGTCCTTAATGTGGCCCAGGCGGTCCTTAATGTGGCCCAGGCGGTCCTTAATGTGGCCCAGACGGTCCTTAATGTGGCCCAGGCGGTCCTTAATGTGGCCTGAAAGATCCGATCTCAATGCGTCTTGAGTGCGTTCACACCTGTACTTCGAGATGTCCACTTGTGATCCGATCACTCAGGACGCATGTTATTACCAGGTCTGAACAGGACCTACAGGAGACCACCCCCCCCACACTATGGAGACCCATCAACTGGCTGATGACCTGAATGCGTTTTACTGCAGGTTCGGCTCTTTAAAGACAAGAGATCAGATCATGAAGGCTCCAGGTCCAGACGGCGTGTCTCCCTCCCGTCTTCCCCGAGAAACCCTCCATCACAGGATTAAACGACTCCAGGCCCGTCGCCGTGACGTCTGTGGTCATGAAACCCTTTGAGAGACTGGTGTTGACCCACCTGAAGGACATCACAGGACCTGTCCTGGACCCCCTGCAGTTTGCCTACAGGGCAAACAGGTCAGTGGATGATGCAGTCAACATGGGACGGCTCTACATCCTGCAACACCTCCACTCTGCAGGGACATATACCTGCAGTCGGGGACATAACCCGAACGCAACTTCTAATTTGTTGTCTAAATCTAACTAAGTAGTTTTGTTGCCATCTGCTTCTTCTTTTTCTCCTTCTGCTTCTTCTTCTTCTCCTTCTTCTTCTTCTTCTTCAGCTTCTTCTTCTTCTTCTTCTTCTTCTTCTTCTTCTTCTTCTGCTCCTGCTTCTTCTTCTTCTTCTTCTTCTGCTTCTGCTTCTTCTTCTTCTTCTTCTTCTGCTTCTTCTTCTTCTTCTTCTTCTTCTTCTTCTTCTTCTTCTTCTTCTTCTTCTTCTTCTTCCCTTAAAGAAATGAAAGAAAGTTGGTTGTGAATTTTTGTTTGTTTATTTGTTTTGTTGGTTGTAAACCGTGTGTTTCTACAGAAACTGTAGAAAGTTTTAACTTTGTGTTTGTTCAGCTCTAATCATCCCTTTCAGACAAACACTGCAGGCAAAGGATGTAAAAATAAACAGACTTTAGGCAGAGCTTTAAGTTTGACAGTTAGTGACTTCATTATAATCCTCCCCCATCCTGAATGTCAGACAGTGTCTGAGAGCTGGCAGCAGAGCAGTGGTTATTCAGATTCAGATTCAGATTCAGACAACTTTATTGATCCCAAGAAGGGCAATTCACTTCACAGCTTACCCCATCACAAACAAACACACACACACAGACACATCCAGACAAACATCCGAAATATTCGAAATGTTGTGTCAATCACAGGCCAGTAAAACTGACAAACAGAGGTCGGTAAGGACAGCAGATAAGTTAATAAAAATATAATAAATAGCAATAGAATAGATAGAGAAAACAAATAGATAATAAATAAGTAGACATTATTACATGATTTATCATGTAAGGGAACTGTCAATAAAAAATCTCACATGAAATGACTACTATCTGAGTTTAGTAACCTGATAGCAGAAGGAATAAAAGAGTTGGAGTAACGGTTAGTTCTCCTCAGAGGTTTCTGATAACGGCGGCCTGAAGGCATCAATGAGAATTCAGGAGACAGAACATGAAGAGGTTGGCTGATAATATTCTCTTCTTTACCACCTGATTCTCCCAGAGGGAACACAAGTCTCTTTGTTTGACTCCAGTAATCTTGGAGCAAACCTTAACAATGCTATTCAGGCTGTTCTTGTCCTTAATGGTTAAGCCACTGAACCAACAAATAAAAGAAAAGGTTAAAAGACTTTCGATAAAAGAACAATAAAAGTGACTTAAGATCCTCTCACTGACATTAAAAGAGTTCAGCTTCCTCAGCAAATACATTCTCTGTTGACCTCGTTTGACGATAGACTGTATTTATATGAAACCTAAGTTTACAATCAAACTCAGTTCCAAGATATTTATATGACTCCACAATCTGAACATCTACGCCGTGTATGACGCTAGCTTTGTATTCGGTCTTGTGTCTGAAGTCAATGATCATTTCTTTCGTTTTGGAAACATTGAGGTCAAGACAATTCTCATCACACCATTTAACAAAGTCAGGTAAAGCAGGATGATCAGACTCTGAGCCTTGAAGTAGAGATAACAGGACAGTGTCATCAGAAAACTTTACAAGAAGCCTGTTCTCCTGAGAAGACCTGCAGCTGTCGGTGTACATGATAAATAGGAGTGGTGACCAACTCAACCGGTCAGTAGTGTCCGGCCTCAGTCTGTGGGAGTTTCTCTGATTGCACAATGTTGAGGATTTGCAGCAGAGCTCTGGTAAGTAAAAAACCTTCAGTTCATTCTATCTGCTAACAATGTCCATAATGTCGTGACTGAGTTACACCAGCTGGACAACATCATGTGTGACAGTAATACAGTGTTAATACAGGATTCTGTGACTGTGGTGGTTCAGACCAGAGGAGGATCCGGGTCGTGCTCCCCCACAAGAACATGCTGATGCATCAATGTGGTGCACTTTGAGAACAAAATGAAGAGGCTAGATCTAGAACTTTGTCTTCTAGTAAACAATTTAATCATAAACACATTAGTTGTATATGAATGGTAATGACACCCACAAAGCATGGTGAACGAGACGGGTAAATAATATAAATAAAGAACATAGAAAAGAAATAATATAAATAAAGAACATAGAATATAAATAATATAAATAAAGAACGTAGAAAATAAATGATATAAATAAAGAACATAGAATATAAATAATATAAATAAAGAACATAGAAAATAAATGATATAAATAAAGAATATAGAATATAAATAATATAAATAAAGAACATAGAAAAAAAATTATATAAATAAAGAACATAGAAAAGAAATAATATTAATAAAGAACATAGAAAAGAAATAATATAAATAAAGAACATAGAAAAGAAATAATATAAATAAAGAACATAGAAAATAAATAATATAAATAAAGAACATAGAAAATAAATAATATAAATAAAGAACATAGAAATATAAATAATATAAATAAAGAACATAGAATATAAATAATATAAATAAAGAACATAGAATATAAATAATATAAATAAAGAACATAGAAAATAAATGATATAAATAAAGAATATAGATTATAAATAAAATAAATAAAGAACATAGAAAAAAATAATATAAATAAAGAACATAGAAAATAAATAATATTAATAAAGAACATAGAAAAGAAATAATATAAATAAAGAACATAGAAAATAAATAATATAAATAAAGAACATAGAAAACAAATAATATGAATAAAGAACATAGAAAATAAATAATATAAATAAAGAATATAGAATATAAATAATATAAATAAAGAACATAGAAAAGAAATAATATAAATAAAGAACATAGAAAATAAATAATATTAATAAAGAACATAGAATATAAATAATATTAATAAAGAACATAGAAAAGAAATAATATAAATAAAGAACATAGAAAAGAAATAATATTAATAAAGAACATGGAAAATAAATAATATTAATAAAGAACATAGAAAAGAAATAATATAAATAAAGAATATGGAAAATAAATAATATAAATAAAGAACATAGAAAATAAATAATATTAATAAAGAACATGGAATATAAATAATATAAATAAAGAACATAGAAAATGAATAATATAAATAAAGAACATAGAAAATAAATAAAAGAGTAAAGTAATAAGTCCAGTGTTCAGAAAGTAAACCGGATGGAACCAATCTGCCAAATTGCTGCCTGGAGCATTAAAACAGAAGCACTCAGTGTCACAGTGAAAAGGGTCCGGAAAAGTTGGCACCGCGCTACCAAGCAATGAGAGAGAGTCAGCCGGTAGGGACGCCGAACGGAGTCAGCCGGTAGGGACGCCGAACGAAGAGTCAGCACGGTCAGATGTCCAGATGTTCAGATGTTCAGATGTTCAGATGTTCAGATGTTCAGATGTCCAGATGTTCAGATGTTCAGATGTTCAGATGTTCAGATGTCCAGATGTTCAGATGTTCAGATGTCCACATGTTCAGATGTTCAGATGTTCAGAGGTTCAGATGTTCAGATGTTCAGATGTTCAGATGTCCAGATGTCCAGATGTTCAGATGTCCAGATGTCCAGATGTTCAGATGTCCAGATGTTCAGATGTCCAGATGTCCAGATGTTCAGATGTCCAGATGTTCAGATGTCCAGATGCTCAGATGTCCAGATGTCCAGATGTTCAGATGTCCAGATGTTCAGATGTCCAGATGTTCAGATGTTCAGATGTCCAGATGTTCAGATGTCCAGATGTCCAGATGTTCAGATGTCCAGATGTTCAGATGTCCAGATGTTCAGATGTCCAGATGTTCAGATGTTCAGATGTCTGGTAGAGGCTCGGTGGGTTGTGACAGTAAAGGGATAAAAGGGTGCTGATTGATTGATTGATTGATTGATTGATTGATTGATTGATTGATTGATTGATTGATTGATTGATTGATTGATTGATTGATTGATTGATTGATATCCTGTTTCGGTCACTAACGTGATGAGAAAGTAATAATAAAACTATAAACAGTAGTTTGGCAGTTAAGCTTTTAGCTTATATGGGCTTATCATAAAATGTAAAATGACTGCGTGATTAAATATTATCTCAAGTATAATTACAAAATGCTTTGTGTTTAAATAAATAATTAAATAAGATACATCTATACATATTACCTTAAGTTAAGGCAAGAGCTATGGCAGCAGTGGGCATTTGCTTATTTGCATTTGTATATTAAATGAAATGAGGTTTAATGTTTTGCGTGTGTTTAAAAAATGTATATTTAGCTTATTTTGCAATAGTGTGTTCATATTTTCTTTTCTGTTTTTTTTTTTTTTATATTTCAAAGGTTTTTCACCCACCTGTTAAATGGATAATGGTTGAATACTAATTCATAAATGACTGATGGAGCAATTTTACTGAACTATCAGCTGAACCACAAAACTAAAGGAGGGAAAAAGGAAAAACTGAATCAGTTCTAAATCTTCGGGTACTTCCAGAACATCTGAGGTCTGCCCCGACCAGGTGTTCTTTTAATCGAGGCTCTAAACTGTTCTGTTGGCCTCTCCCGAGGTCACGGTGTGACATTCTTATACTTCCATTAAATGTACCGTATGCTTACGTAAAGCTCGTTGTTACGGCCCTGGCCGTATATTGAAATGTATTTGTATTCAGTGTCAGAGTGAGTGCCTCTATTTGGTGAGGATCTTTGTGTGACTGTGTTTTGTGTGAGAGTGAGTGTTCTGTGTGTGTGGATCTTTGATTCTCCTATTTAGGTGCTCGCTCTCTGATTGGCTGGAGGTGTGGGTTCGGTCTGGGCTGTGTCGGCTGCTGATTGGCCCCTTCATCATCTCGGCAGTTTAAAATGCTCTGATGCCCAGCAGTCCGGTGACAGCTAACTGACAGCAGCTCATTCTGTCCTCGGCCTCCAAACCTTAGTGTAAACTTAGTATTTAGCGTGTCTGTAGTAGCCTTGGTGCTATAGTGTTTTTCTGTAAGATTGTATCGTATTTTTCGTTGTTTAAGAATAGCAAATTGTTTGGTAGGGGTGAACTGCCATTTTTCTTTTATTAACCTTTTCTCCTGTTTATCTGCTGTATCCTAGGGAGCCAGATTTAGTAACTGTATTTTTTGTTTGTTTGATTATTTTGTTGAAGGTTAGTCAGGGTATTTAAAAGATAGATTTTGTTTGTTGTTTTGGCCTTTGTTCACCTTGAGTTATATTGTTTAATTGTATTGCTTGTTAAAACTTGAGTTAGTAATAAATCTTGTTACTATACTCAAACATCTAGTCCTGAGCTTGTGGTTTGGGGACCGGGGAGGGAATATCCTTTTTATATTTATGTTGCGCTCCGACCCCCCTAGACAGGGGCGTAACGTTGCCTTTGTGTCTGAAATGTGCTATCTAAATAAACTTCCCTACATTGTTGTATTGGGTAAAGGTGGGGATGGTGAAGCCCTGTCTCTTGGTGAAACCCGTATCAGCGTACCTGGCTGTTGGAAGAACCCTGACCCAGCAGCAGGGACTGCCCAGTCTGCCAATCCCCCCTCTGCAGCAGACCTGTGAGCTCTACCTCAGCTTCCTGGAGCCCATCATGGAGGAGGACGAGCTGAAGAGAGTCAAAGAGCTGGTGGAAGAGTTTCGGAAAGCAGGAGGGGTTGGAGAGAGACTGCAGAGAGGCCTGGAGAAGAAAGCACGCAACACTGAGAACTGGGTGAGCTATACTGTATATCTCCACCAACAGCTGTAGACACATTTACTGAGACAACAGGAGGGACCACCAGCTCCTGATTGACTAAATCAGCTGCTGGGACTGACCTTTAGACACGTTTACTGAGACAACGGGAGGGACCACCAGCTCCTGATTGACTAAATCAGCTGCTGGGACTGACCTTTAGACACGTTTACTGAGACAACGGGAGGGACCACCAGCTCCTGATTGACTAAATCAGCTGCTTGGACTGACCTTCAGACACGTTTACTGAGACAACGGGAGGGACCACCAGCTCCTGATTGACTAAATCAGCTGCTGGGACTGACCTTTAGACACGTTTACTGAGACAACGGGAGGGACCACCAGCTCCTGATTGACTAAATCAGCTGCTGGGACGGACCTTTATACACGTTTACTGAGACAACGGGAGGGACCACCAGCTCCCGACACTAAATGAGCTGCTGGGACTGACCTTTACACACATTTACTGAGACAATGGGAGGGACCACCAGCTCCTGAGTGACTAAATCAGCTGCTTGGACTGACCTTTAGCAAATTTACTTAGACAACAGGAGGGACCACCAACTCCTGATTGACTAAATCAGCTGCTGGGACTGATCTTTAGACACATTTACTGAGACAACGGGAGAGACCACCAGCTCCTGATTGACTAATTCAGCTGCTGGGACTGACCTTTAAACACGTTTACTGAGACAACGGGAGGGACCACCAGCTCCTGATTGACTAAATCAGCTGCTGGAACTGCATTTAGACACGTTTACTGAGACAACGGGAGGGACCACCAGCTCCTGATTGACTAAATCAGCTGCTGGGACTGACCTTTAGACACATTTACTGAGACAACGGGAGGGACCACCAGCTCCTGATTGACTAAATCAGCTGCTGGAACTGCATTTAGACACGTTTACTGAGACAACGAGAGGGATCACCAGCTCCTGATTGACTAAATCAGCTGCTGGGACTGACCTTTAAACACGTTTACTGAGACAACGGGAGGGACCACCAGCTCCTGATTGACTAAATCAGCTGCTTGGACTGACCTTCAGACACGTTTACTGAGACAACGGGAGGGACCACCAGCTCCTGATTGACTAAATCAGCTGCTGGGACTGACCTTTAGACACGTTTACTGAGACAACGGGAGGGACCACCAGCTCCTGATTGACTAAATCAGCTGCTGGGACGGACCTTTATACACGTTTACTGAGACAACGGGAGGGACCACCAGCTCCGGACACTAAATGAGCTGCTGGGACTGACCTTTACACACATTTACTGAGACAATGGGAGGGACCACCAGCTCCTGAGTGACTAAATCAGCTGCTTGGACTGACCTTTAGCAAATTTACTTAGACAACAGGAGGGACCACCAACTCCTGATTGACTAAATCAGCTGCTGGGACTGATCTTTAGACACATTTACTGAGACAACGGGAGACACCACCAGCTCCTGATTGACTAATTCAGCTGCTGGGACTGACCTTTAAACACGTTTACTGAGACAACGGGAGGGACCACCAGCTCCTGATTGACTAAATCAGCTGCTGGAACTGCATTTAGACACGTTTACTGAGACAACGGGAGGGACCACCAGCTCCTGATTGACTAAATCAGCTGCTGGGACTGACCTTTAAACACGTTTACTGAGACAACGGGAGGGACCACCAGCTCCTGATTGATTAAATCAGCTGCTGGAACTGCATTTAGACACGTTTACTGAGACAACGGGAGGGACCACCAGCTCCTGATTGACTAAATCAGCTGCTGGGACTGACCTTTAGACACATTTACTGAGACAACGGGAGGGACCACCAGCTCCTGATTGACTAAATCAGCTGCTGGAACTGCATTTAGACACGTTTACTGAGACAACGGGAGGGACCACCAGCTCCTGATTGACTAAATCAGCTGCTGGGACTGACCTTTAGACACATTTACTGAGACAACGGGAGGGACCACCAGCTCCTGATTGACTAAATCAGCTGCTGGAACTGCATTTAGACACGTTTACTGAGACAACGAGAGGGATCACCAGCTCCTGATTGACTAAATCAGCTGCTGGGACTGACCTTTAAACACGTTTACTGAGACAACGGGAGGGACCACCAGCTCCTGATTGACTAAATCAGCTGCTGGAACTGCATTTAGACACATTTACTGAGACAACGGGAGGGACCACCAGCTCCTGATTGACTAAATCAGCTGCTGGGACTGACCTTTAGACACATTTACTGAGACAACGGGAGGGACCACCAGCTCCTGATTGACTAAATCAGCTCCTGGGACTGAACTTGAGACACATTTACTTAGACAACGGGAGGGACCACCAGCTCCTGATTGACTAAATCAGCAGCTGGGACTGACCTTTACACACATTTACTGAGACAACTGGGACCACTCGCTCCTGATTGACTAAATCAGCTGCTGGGACTGACCTTTAGACACGTTTACTGAGACAACGGGAGGGACCACCAGCTCCTGATTGACTAAATCAGCTGCTGGGACTGACCTTTAGACAAGTTTACTGTAACAACAGGAGGGACCTCCAACTGTTGATTGACTAAATCAGCTGCTAGGACGGACCTTTAGACACATTCTGCCAGAGAAGGAGATCTCAGAGAGACAGTTTAGACTCAGATATATAATGGAAAAAAATGTCTGATCAAAAGACAGAACAGTGCAGTTGCAGTCTTGTGTAATTTTAAATTACAGTTAAATTACAGTAAATTAAGTTATAATTCAAGTTGAATGAAAAGAAGTTGCCTCCTGTTCCTTTCGTCAGCTACACAATAATAATTATTGTTGATTAATATTTCTTGCTCTATATTTCTTTCAAAGATTCAGGTTTAGTTATAGATCTGTGTTTTCATTAGATAGAATAGACATCTTTGTCCACTCGCTTCACAGACATGCATACACTTCAAAAACTTCAGACATACACAAGCTTCCTTTTCAGTGAGTTAAAACACATGAGAGGAAAAAATAATTAAATAGATGAAAATATAAATAAAAATTAGACGAACCCAAGACGCTCAGAACATTGGGTTCAGTCTTCATCAATGAGGCATCACTCTTCACAACCTCAAACCCAAAACCACAGTTACAGTAAAATCCATCGCCACCAAGTCTTTGGAATAAAGATACATTCAATGTAAAAAAGATATTATTTTTATATGAAGAGACAGCGTAGTTGTAATGAACTGGAATGTCCTTCTGTTTTGTTGGTGATGAGTTATCAATGATTGCATGTCATATCATCGTATCAGTCTCAGTCATAGAGGGAGGAGAGGAGCACCCAATTTATTGGAACATCTTTACTAACTACTCTTCAACAACTGGCATCGGGCGCCTGGTCTTCATCAGCACACTGGCATGGCACTAAAGCTCCTCACACGCAACTGTCACAGCTTCTCTGGATATCCTGATGCCCAAAAAACTCTTGGTCTTATGCATCGTACACGCTACATCCACAGAGGTTCACGACGCAAGTTTGTTTACTCCGGGAGCGACATCCACGGCGCCATCCTGTCTCTCTGGACTGAGCGATGCGCTGGCGCATCCAAACTACGTCATCAGAATCCCGACGCTCATAGAATTAGTAGCAATCTCCGCCACCTCAAAAAACAAACACCCTGCCCCCAACAACAGAGGCATGTCAAATTTGCCTCCTTGAACACTCAGTCTCTCACCAACAAAACACTTCTTTTAAATGATTTTATACTTGATGAGGGCATTGACTTTTTATGTCTTAGTGAAACCTGGCACCGCAGTGGAGACTATCTCACCTTGAATGAGGCCACTCCAGCAGGCTACAAATACATTGAAAAAGCACGCAGCTCTGGGCGTGGGGGGGGGCTGGCAATGTTTTACAGGGATACTTTTTGCCTGGCTGAACTGCAGGTCCCCGACTCCTCATCTTTTGAATGTATAGCTGCTAAATGCTTAATTCCAGAACCCGTGCTAATTGTCTCCAGTTACAGACCACCAAGGGCAAATTCAGCATTTATATCAGATTTTTCAAATCTCCTCACAACCCTGTGCCCCAGTTTTTCCAGGCTGGTAGTACTTGGTGATTTCAATATCCACGTGGATGCCCCCAAATGCTCACTGGCCGTTGATTTCCTCAACCTTCTGGACTGCCTCCCACTTACCCAGCATGTACAAGGTCCCACCCATAAGCATGGTCATACCCTTGATCTTGCCATCACCCATGTGCATGAGCTAGGCATCTCCGACCATCGTGTGGTGCTACTTGACATCATGACCACACCACCTGCCTCTAGCAGCAAACGTTCTATCACTTTCCGTAAAACCAAGGATATTGACCATGCCATCCTTTCATCTGCTCTCTCCTCTGCCCTGTCTGAGCCCTGTTCTGCATTCTCACTTGAAGAGCATGTTAACCACTAAAACCGCACTCTGCGTGATGGCTTAGACAGGTTTGCCCCCAAAAAAACACGTCTGGTGTCTTTCCATCGCTCTGCCCCCTGGTACACTGACCAACTCAGAGCCCTAAAATCGGAGGGCCGGAAAATAGAGCGCAGATTTAGGCGAAGTGGCTTAACTGTTCATCAACAGTCCCTCAGAGAACATCAAAAAGCATACTGCTCTGCATTAAGAGCTGCTACGACATCCTACTACTCCGTTCTCATTGACTCTGGCCATAACAATCCCAGGCACCTATTTTCTACAATAAATCAGCTGCTCAAACCCAGTGATCCTTCCTCCAGCGCTCTCTCTACTGTTGACTGCAACCGCTTTATGGATTTTTTTAAGACAAAAACGGAAAACATCAGGCACAACTTCACCCTGGCTGCCCCACACCAACCTGCCCCTCCCCCTGAACATGCCCCCTATGATGGCCCGACCCTGAATGGTTTTACTGAGGTCACTCAAGCGGAGCTATCAAACATGGTCGTAAAGATGAACTCCTCCAGTAGCTCTCTGGACCCCATCCCCACTTCACTCTTGAAAGCGTGCTTTGCAGCCATTGCCCCCACCGTGACCTATTTGATAAACAAGTCCTTGACTGCTGGTGAAGTAGCCCCCTCCCTTAAACTGGCAGCCATCAAACCTGTGCTGAAAAAGCACAATCTGGATCCTGAGGTTCTTTCTCACTACCGACCCATTTCAAACCTGCCTTTCTTAGCTAAAGTCCTGGAAAAGGTTGTCATCCTCCAGCTGCAGGACCATCTCCACTCCCACCAGCTCTACGAAACTTTCCAGTCTGGCTTCAGACTATCCCACAGTACTGAAGCTGCTCTGGTGAGGGTGGTAAATGACCTCCTAATGGCTGCAGACTCCTGCTCCCCCAGTTTATTAATCTTGCTGGATTTAAGTGCAGCGTTTGATACAGTGGACCATGGCATCCTGCTTCAGCGCCTCCGGGAGGTGGGAATTACAGGCACTGCCCTGGATTTCTTCCATTCCTACCTCACAGGAAGACAGGAATATGTCGTTCTGGGAAATTTCACCTCCGCTATCAGCTGTGTCACCTCTGGCGTCCCCCAGGGGTCAGTCTTGGGACCGCTGCTCTTCCTCATCTACATGCTGCCCCTGGGTAAAATACTAAGGAGACATAACATCAGATTCCACTCCTATGCAGATGACACGCAAATCTATTTACAAACTTCACCTGACGAACACCTTGCACTATCCCGGGCTACTAAATGCCTGGATGACATTCATCATTGGATGACCAACAACTCCCTGCAGCTAAATGGCGCCAAGTCAGAAGCCATTCTCATTGGCACCCCCCACCAGACAAAAAAGGCTGGTATTACCCACATCACCATCAATGGACATCCCATCCCTCTCTCTTCACTGGTCACAAACCTGGGTGTCAAGCTGGACTCATCACTGTCCTTTGATGCACACATTAAATCTGTCTGTCAAACCTCCTTTTTCCACCTGAGGAACATTTCAAGACTGAGACCATCACTGACCAAACGTGATTCAGAAACACTGCTTCACGCCTTCATCAGCTCACGAATCGACTACTGCAACTCCCTCCTCGCAGGCCTCCCAAACAAAACAATTCACAGACTACAATATGTCCAAAACAGTGCTGCCCGGATCCTCACCAGAACTCGCAAAGCACAGCACATCACCCCAGTCCTCCGCTCCCTTCACTGGCTCCCAATAAACCAACGGATCACCTACAAGATCCTCCTCCTGGTCTTCAAGACAATAAACTGTACCGGTCCCACCTACCTACAGGAGCTCCTCACCCCTCAATCCTCACCCCTCCATCCTCACCCCTCAATCCTCACCCCGGACACTCAGGTCTGGCACCTCTAACCTCCTCACAGTGCCACGGACTAAGCTGGCCACCATGGGGGATCGTGGCTTCTCCTCGCTGGGGCCACGGCTGTGGAACCAGCTCTCAGGAACAATCAGGGCCTCAGACTCACTTGCTGCTTTTAAATCTAATCTTAAAACTCACCTGTTCCTTTTAGCTTTCCCCTAAGGTTTTATAATCACTATGATTTCATAGTATTTTATGCTTTTAACTTACATCGGGAAGTAATTTGTCTATCATTTTATTTGTCCCTTTTTGACGCTTTTAATTGTGTTTCTGGTGTAAATTGTTTTAATGTTGTCTGTGATTGTTTTGCCCTTGTTGTGAAGCACCTTGAGATTTCGTTGTATTTTAAAGTGTGCTATATAAATTCAATTCATTATTATATTATTATTAAATAAAATCCCACCCGATCTGGTAGCGCTGCTTCTGTTGCATTAAAATGTTACCACCAGTAACAGCAGTTGTCACCAAATTACCCGATTTGAAACTTTAAGGATTCTAACTTTAAATATAAATTCAAACCTTGACTTCTGTAGCCATACGCCATAGTGGACGTTCACTTTCACATAAGCATTTTTTTACCCAGGAGGGATGGAAAACAAGGGAAAGAGGGAGGATGTTACTGCGTTAGCTTTATATTAATAGGAACCACATTTCACTTTGTTTGGTTGCCAACTTTCATTCAGGAATTTTATGCAATTTCACCCTTAATTTGGAAGAAGACAATGTCCAAAAACCTTTAAAATGAAGTCAAGGCACCATGGAACAGCTTCTTTATCAACTCAAGGAACTTGTCTGTATGTATCTGTGTGTCACTTATAGTTTGTAACTATTTGTAGTTGGCAGATTTTCACTTTATGGAAGAATATTACAGCCAACGGAAGCCTCTGGTGATTCTTTCAAACACTTCGCTTTTCTTTCCCCGAATGGACTTCAGAGATACAAAGGGACAAATAAGGTACACACACACACACACACACACACACACACACACACACACACACACAGGGCTTGACCATTAACTATTTTAGTTAATAATATGGCTCTATTAATGTTCTAATGCGGAGTGGATAACAACGATTACAGAAACAACCACAATGAATCTACGACATTAGGGCTTGAGGTTGAAAGGTGTTCCTTAAGCTGGCCGTACACTGTACGATCTTAGAAATGTTGTTGTGTACTTCCTACTACTACTGTACGGGTAGATCGTTTGTGATGTAAAGCCAAAGCTTTGGATTTATGGGATCACACTGTACGGTCCGATCGGCAGCCACGACCTGAGTGATCACACTGTACGGTCCGTATGTCTACCTACCTGTCTACCTACCTGTCTACCTACCTGTCTACCTACCTGTCTACCTACCTAATGATAATGTTGGGGGAGTGTCTTTGGAGTCTGCAGTCCAGCTGGTAGTTCTGCTGGCTCTTTATTCTCCACTGTCCCAGTGCAAACCCCTCAGACTTGGACCAGTTGACCTTTGCAGGGGACGCCTGTTCGTATAATGCCAGCTTCTGTTTGAGTGCAGATCAGTTGTCAGTCAGATGATGTCATCAGGGTTATTTTGGATTTGTGCGTTTTGGAAGATTGACCTATAAGAGGGATTAAAAGTCAGGAGATCTCAGCCTCCGTAATTTGGACCATTAGTCTAATTCTTAAACCCTCTCATCTTTATGGAAGCAAAAAACTAAATTGTTGGGAGTTCCTTTTGAACATTAAAATGAATAACCACATTTTCTCTGTTCAGGTGTGCTGCTGAATTAACAGCAGCTTTATTGGATGTAAAGACAATGATTGACAAGTGAGTACTGACCTTAAAAGGTTTTCCTTTTCCCAGACACAGCCGATCTTTATCATCCTCACAGTTTCATTATGTTCTGTCATGATTGATTGTTTCACACAATGTAATAATAAACATGACTATTGCACAGCTGAAAAATGAACTGTAATATCAGCTATAGCTAAGATAGAACATAGATAACCTGTGTGTTGTTTTCACCTACAAACCTTAAAATACACAATACCATTAAGAGACGTTAGAGGTTTCAACTGATGCCTGAAAATAGTGATTTTTAGTTCTAAACTAAGAACTCTCATCTGTGCGGTTTTGGTTTGGATCAGTTCAAGTATTTGTATTTTTCACCAAAATCTAGATGTAAAACTCTTTTTGTACGTCTCATGGAGAACAATTATGTTTTCTTCTGTGTGCATCAAACGCTGTGTCGTAGAGACGGTTAACTGTGAGCTGACTGTGTCAGTGACAGCTTCAGTAGCAGCTTCAGTAGCAGCTTCAGTAGCAGCTTCAGTGACATCAATGGTCAAAACTGTGAATGATATTCATTGGCTGAGCTAGTGTTTAATGTTTGTATGTTGTGCAGTGAGACACTACCAGTTGACTACATGAGAGGGAAGCCGCTGTGTATGAACCAGTACAAGCAGATAATGTCATCCTGCCTCATCCCTGGTCCGAAGACAGACTCACCGGAGTTCTACACCCACAAACACATCACTGTAGTACACAACTGTCAGGTGAGTATCACATCAGTGGCCTTGGGGTTCCCTGTTCTCGGTCTTCGGGGCTTCGATCAGTTGGGGTTCCCTGTTCTAGGTCTTCGGGGCTTCGATCAGTTGGGGTTCCCTGTCCTCGGTCTTCGGGGCTTCGATCAGTTGGGGTTCCCTGTCCTCGGTCTTCGGGGCTTCGATCAGTTGGGGTTCCCTGTCCTCGGTCTTCGGGGCTTCGATCAGTTGGGGTTCCCTGTTCTCGGTCTTCGGGGCTTCGATCAGTTGGGGTTCCCTGTTCTCGGTCTTCGGGGCTTCGATCAGTTGGGGTTCCCTGTCCTCGGTCTTCGGGGCTTCGATCAGTTGGGGTTCCCTGTTCTCGGTCTTCGGGGCTTCGATCAGTTGGGGTTCCCTGTCCTCGGTCTTCGGGGCTTCGATCAGTTGGGGTTCCCTGTCCTCGGTCTTCGGGGCTTCGATCAGTTGGGGTTCCCTGTCCTCGGTCTTCGGGGCTTCGATCAGATGGGGTTCCCTGTCCTCGGTCTTCGGGGCTTCGATAAGTTGGGGTTCCCTGTCCTCGGTCTTCGGGGCTTCGATCAGTTGGGGTTCCCTGTCCTCGGTCTTCGGGGCTTCGATAAGTTGGGGTTCCCTGTCCTCGGTCTTCGGGGCTTCGATCAGTTGGGGTTCCCTGTCCTCGGTCTTCGGGGCTTCGATCAGTTGGGGTTCCCTGTCCTCGGTCTTCGGGGCTTCGATCAGTTGGGGTTCCCTGTTCTCGGTCTTCGGGGCTTTGATCAGTTGGTAATCCAGTCTTGCTGTCATGTGTGTCTCCCTCTTGGATTCAGTTCTTTGTGCTGGAAGTGTACAACAGTGATGGGACTCCACTAACAGTTGATCAGCTCTGCGTTCAGCTGGAGAGGATCTGCAAGTCCTCACTGCAGACCGACACGGAGCCGGTCGGCATCCTCACCACCGGGGATCGTGACGCCTGGAGCAAGACCTACATCAACCTCATCAAGGGTGAGAACATCTCTGCTCACATGCAGGTCAAACTAAAGAACCACCAACCTCATAATTACTGAGAATATGTGAAATAAACTTCTTGTCTTCAGTAAGAAAAGGGGTCTAGTGACAGGAAGATACTGCTCTACATGCCTGGTGTAGTGCTGAACGTAACATCGGTTTAATCACATTCATTCTTTATTGTCCCCTATAGAGGAAATTTCACAGTCTGTACACACTCAACATCACACTGGCTGGATTCAGAGTTCTTCTAGCCGTAGTCAGAGCACGATAGAAGGTTCAGGTTCTCTTCTCAGGCTGGATGCCGATCTCAGCATGTCGTCAGGTTTTTGGCCTCTGGTCCTCAGGATGGCCGAGCAGACTGTGTCTC
Organism: Sebastolobus alascanus; assembly: GCA_916701645.2. Lineage (NCBI taxonomy): Eukaryota > Metazoa > Chordata > Actinopteri > Perciformes > Sebastidae > Sebastolobus > Sebastolobus alascanus. The sequence continues at coordinate 143,213 of CAKAOJ020000469.1, forward strand.
CGGTAGGGTTCCTTTGTCTTGTGTGTTTTTCCTCCTCTGTGTTTTTAACCAGGCCGGTCATAAATTAAGAGCCTCGGCACTTAGTGGCCACAAAGGTCAGATGCAGTTTCTGGGAGAAGTTTCAATAATTATGGAATTATTTCACCATCAAGATAATTAATATTCTTTGTCTTTGGATCATCATCGGCTACAACCACATTGTGGTCAAAGGGGATATATAGTGAAATCCTTTCATCAGGATTTAAGCACTCTGCTGCCACCTTGCATCTACAGTTATCAAGTGCACCCCCCACTTTTACTGCCGCAACATTACTGAGGTTACACAGCGGCAATCCGGTCCAATGAAGAGGGGCAGTTGGAGCTGAATGCCTCCAACCCGATGGCTTGGTTTACATGTGAGGCAGGAACCCTCTTTGGCAGGAAGGATGGATTCGGTAGGAGACTAACCCCTGAACCATCCGGGTACCAATGCATGCACATCTCACTCACGGGTAGGGCGTGGATTTCACCCGTTTCTGATGTTATAGCAAGCAGAAAATGCTGTCTTAGCAGACAACCACCTCAGTTCTGTCTGTCCTAACGGTTCAAACGGGGGCAGACACAAAGACCTTAATACCAATTTCAAGTCCCTTGATGGCAGTGCAGTGACTCTTGATGGTCTAGGCCTGGCACCACTGAGAAAAATGATTCCACCGATTAGCGTAGAGGGACCTAGTGGACCTTGAACTGGCCAGGAATGGATCCAGTGATCCGGATTCGGATGCCATATGCGTCCCTCCAGCTGAGAGAGATCTGAGCGGTCTCGTCTCTCTGGGAGACGCCATGGCTCCTGTTACGGCCCTGGCCGTATATGGAAATGTATTTGTATTCAGTGTCAGAGTGAGTGTCTCTATTTGGTGAGGATCTTTGTGTTACTGTGTTTTGTGTGAGAGTGAGTGTTCTGTGTGTGTGGATCTTTGATTCTCCTATTTAGGTGCTCGCTCTCTGATTGGCTGGAGGTGTGGGTTCGGTCTGGGCTGTGTCGGCTGCTGATTGGCCCCTTCATCATCTCTGCAGTTTAAAATGCTCTGATGCCCAGCAGTCCGGTGACAGCTAACTGACAGCAGCTCATTCTGTCCTCGGCCTCCAAACCTTAGTGTAAACTTAGTATTTAGCGTGTCTTTAGTAGCCTTGGTGCTATAGTGTTTTTCTGTAAGATTGTATCGTACTTTTCGTTGTTTAAGAACAGCAAATTGTTTGGTAGGGGTGAACTGCCATTTTTCTTTTATTAACCTTTTCTCCTGTTTATCTGCTGTATCCTAGGGAGCCAGATTTAGTAACTGTATTTTTGTTTGTTTGATTATTTTGTTGAAGGTTAGTCAGGGTATTTAAAAGATAGATAAGCAGTTTCAGAATTACTGGAAACCACGGCCTGCCTGGCCAGTTGGGGGCTACTAGCAATATTTTGTGGCTTCCCTGTTGGACTCTGTCCAGCATCACATGTGTGAGTGGAATTGGAAGAAAGGCATACAGAAGGCAGGCTGTGGGTGAAGGTATCCTGCCCCAGAGGACTGGCCTTGCCCCCCCGGTGCTACTGACTGGAGAACATCTGCCATCCGTAACATTCAGAATGGCAGAACCTTTAAAAACCTGTTCAACCCCCTCAGGTCTAGGATTGGGCGGAACCTGCCATCCTTCTTGAGAATTAAAAGATACACTGAATAGTCCCCACTGGAACTGGGCCCCGCCGCAGGCCAGCAAACTGCTGCCTGGCTTGATCTGCTCACGCGTTGCGCTTTAGTGCATGCTGAGCAGCTGGCCCAAACATCTGTAACACTAAAGTTCTTGTTGTCGCCACTGACAGGCTCAGATTGTTATTAGAAGTGTCTGACAACATTAAAGGAAAGACCCTACAGAGAAATAAAACATTTTTCTGACCTTTCTCTTGATCCCGTCTGGTTGTTATCGTGTCCCAGTCCCGCTCAAGGAGAAGTCTGGTTGTGAAATCTGAACATCTGTATTCTCTGGCTCAAATAAATACAAATTCAAAGACCTCATCTACATTGTGGAAGTCAGCTAAATATTCAGCCATGACATTGAAATCTTTTAGATAACTCTAAGCTACACTTTCTGTCCTCCAACACAACAGACACTCTCTCGTTTCCACCATGGATGTATTCCACCGTTGTGGAACAGTGGAATACATCCATGGTGGAAACGACCAGACTTCTTCTTGAGCGAGACTCTTTCCATGATGTCAGACACTGCTAATAACAATCAGAGCCTGTTAGTGGACGTAAATGACGGTGCCAGCTTGACCCGATAGCATCATATTACAGCAGCTGTCGTCTACAGCTTTCTCCTTCAATACTGGACAAGTTTCAGAAATGATTGTCCCTATTAGTCAGTTAGACACAAAAACAGGGAATAGGGTCCAGGTTGAACAATACAGAAGTTACCCTTTAACACGTAAAACAGTCATAATTCAATAAACTGGCTTAGGTGGTGAGAATGGGAACATAACTTTGTTGTTTCTCTTCTGTGAGTTTATCCAGGCCAGTCGGAGGGGTTTGTCACTCAACACCAATAGTGCCCTGGAGGTCATGTAAACAGTGTCTGAAAGAAGTTTGTCCATTAAAAAAATACGGTTCAAAATTCTTTATCATCGTTATCATGAGTCTAAACATACAAAAACTCCAATTCAGTTTTAAAGAGAATTCTAAATAACTTGGAACAACATGTGACAAACAGCTGGAGGGTTTCCTGGTAAAGCAAGTGTGAGTAAATATTGTTGGCTGATTACATAATAATATGATGTTTGCTTTGTGTGGATGTCATTCATGTTTAGATAAGACCAACAAAGAGTCATTGTCGGCTATCCAAAGCAGCATCTTCACAGTGTGTTTGGATGGAGCGATGCCTTCAGATGAGATATATGACAGGAGTGCAGGAGTCCAGGTCCTCTATGGAGGAGGCAGCCAGTGGAACAGTGGAAACCGCTGGTTCGACAAGAGCCTGCAGGTGATACAACACATTGTATGCAAATTATACATAAGTAAACTGTACCACCACACACAGCACGAGTACTGGGGACCGATATATCACTGATCAGAAAACAATAATCAAGAAACCAACGACAGCCAGAAGACACATTTTATTATCCAACATATTTCTCTCTCTCTCTCTTTGTCAGAGTATTTTCAACCCTCTCTCTAAAAGCATCAGTCTAAAAAAGTTATGGTTGTACTGCTGTATCTGCTGATTAATCATGGTTAAACAGAAAGTGGTCGGGGAGTGTGGTGATGGATGGGTCCAACAAACACAGGGCTTTCATCCAGGAGGCTGCTCTTACTGTACCGTGCATTAAGTTTCACTTTCACTTCACAAACAGTCATTTTAAGCCAAACCATGATGTTTTTTCCGAAACCTAACTAAGTGGTTTTGTTGCCTGAACCTAAGCAAGTGTTTTTGTTTGAATTCTCAACATTTAACCATGTGTTTACTGCGAGCGTAGTGGAGCGTCATAGTTTGACGTGCTGGGCTACACAGTGCATTATAAAGTGATGCCAAGGGGTCGTGACAAAGCGTCAGTATGTTTTGGGATGAGAACGTGTTAACAGTGAGGTTAGCAATGGGAAGGACTGCAGACGGAGAGTAGCACAGCAGCAGCTTCCTTCTTTGTGTGACTTACTGTTGATTCTCTCTTAACTAAAATAATTGTTTAGCTCCACGACTCACTCAGTCACCCTCTACGTTTCTAAGACGCTTAACATTTTCACATTCACTGATTATAATAACTTCATCAACACAGTCGCACATACAGGAACAAACGGACTCATGAGGAGTTGGGATGTAATGCTAATTGTGTTTCTTCTCTTTTTTTCAGTTAATTATTGGAGAAGACGGGACATGTGGTGCAAACTTCACGCATTCCACTGCTGATGGTACAACCGTCATGCCCATGTCTGGCCGTGTGTTAGCAGGGATGTAAGTACAGTACAGCTCTGTGGAGAAACACATTGTGTCTGCATGTGTAACATAAACATACATACATATATAATGGAAATGTGGATGTCCTCAGGCAGGGACTCTTATCAGGCATGAGAATGTTGGAGCAGATTGGTTAATGTACGACAAAGTTACAGCAACATCCTGTTTTTTGGCAAAAGGCGCTTTTTCGCCGCCACGCCACGGCAACATAGTTCCATAAAAACTGAAGCTTTTAGCAACTTTAATCACAAAGGTCTTAAGACTGTTCTGACCAAATTTGAAGTTGATCGGGTTAAATCAGGAGGAGTTTTTTAAAGTACAGCGCAATGAAATGGCAAAAATAGCACATTCAATTCAAAATGGCTGACTTCCTGTTGGGTTTAAGATATATCTCCAAGAGGCTTTTTTGTATGTTTCAACATGTTACATATACCGATCAGCCATAACATCGGGTCAGCACGGGCACCCTGACCGGTCCCCATACACAACAAACTGAGATGCTCTGTGTGTTCTGACTCCTTTCTATCAGAACCAGCATTAACTTGTTCATCAGTTTGAGCTCCAGCAGCTCTTCTACTGGATCGGACAACACGGGCCAGCCTTCGCTCCCCACGTGCATCAATGAGCCTCGGGTCTGACCCGGTTCACCGGTTCTCCTTCCTTGGACCCCTTTTGGTCGGTCCTGACCACTGCAGACCGGGAACATCCCACAAGAGCTGCAGTTCTGGAGATGCTCTGACCCAGATCGATTGCGTTAATGCATTAAAGAAATTAGTGGCGTTAAAACGATTTTGCGTTAAATTTGACAGTTCAAACTTCTCTCTCACTTTTTGTGAGGAGTGGACAAATATGCTGCTTTATGTAAATGTATGCATATATTTATTATTGTAAATCAGTTAACAACACAGAACAATGACAGATATTGTCCAGAAACCCTCACAGGTTCTGCATTTAGCATAAAACAATATGCTCAGATCATAACATGGCAAACTGCAGCCCAACAGGCAACAACAGCTGTCAGTGTGTCAGTGTGCTGACTTCACTATGACTTGCCCCAAACTGCATGTGATTATCATAAAGTGGGCATGTCTGTAAAGGGGAGACTCGTGGGTACCCATAGAACCCATTTACATTCACTGATCTGGAGGTCAGAGGTCAAGGGACCCCTTTGGAAATGGACATGACAGTTTTTCCTCGCCAACATTTAGCGCAAGTTATTAGTGTAAGTAAGATTTGTCACAAGGACACTTCGACATGTGGACGGGAGGAGCCGGGGATCAAACCGCTGACCTTCCGATTGGTGGACGACCCGCTCTACCTCTGAGCCACAGCTCCCGAACAGCTTGGAAGAGACGTCCATTGTTCCTCTCCTCCCGATGACATGGCCATGATAATCATGGAGGATCTCTATGATGATGGGGCGTTTGACCTCTCTGAACTTCACTCTATCCACTTCCTCCTAATCACACGTTTCATTCAACATTGTCCCAAACTGATCTGCAGGATCTTGGACCCAGGTATTGTTTTACGAGTCAGTAACGGCTATTTAATCCCGATCATTTCGGATCTTGTGTTTGCTCCGGTAATGTCAGCTGTCAGATGTGCTTGTGTAGTGTTTCTAGGTATTTTTATGTGACTTTGGTTTTTCATTGAATTCCATTGTGTCCCATGTATCATTTCTTTTCTCTTGTGTGTGGAAACAGGAAAAAGCCACAGGTGACTCAGTCTCCCATGGAGCCTTTGCCCGTTCCCAAGAAACTACACTTCAACATCACCCCCGACATCAAGAAGGACATTGAGGAGGCCAAGCAGCACATGGACAAGTGAGAGCAGCTTTAAGTTGTGATTGAGTTACATAGACTGCCAGTGACGAAGATGAAGTCATTTTCATTTCCATGTGCTGCTATGTGAAAGAAATGTCTCCCATCCCCACCACCACAGACTGGCCCGAGACACGGATCTGGTTGTTAGGATATTTGACCACTTTGGGAAAAACGTCCTCAAGGCCCACAAGATGAGCCCCGATGCTTTCGTACAGATGGCGCTCCAGCTGGCCTACTACAGGTGAGCTGCTGAAAAGTCATGTGGAGATGGATTGTCTTTGTATGCAGGATTTTTACTTGTACTTTACATTATAAACCAAGGGTAACTAGAAAGCTACAGAGGTTGCATGTCAAAATAAACTTGATCATGCAGTCAGACACCAACAGATAATCTTGTAGCCATTAAGTGAGATGTTTTCAGGGGATTAGTGATCAGGAAACACAAACAAGCAGCCAGAAACTGGAGTAATGGGTGAACAAATCCTCTGAAACTGGATAGTTGGTAAAACATTATACTCACTGTGTTTGCAGAGCTTCAGTGTTTGTTTGACTGGTCAACGTGTTTTAGGGCTCTGTATGTTGTATGAAACATGTCTTTCTTTTGTCAGGATGCACCAGCGGTTCGTTGCAATGGAGGAACCTGTCTCCCTGCGGATGTTCAGACTAGGCCGTCTATGTGTTATCAATACAAACTCTCCTGCTGCAGCCAGCTTCGTCAAGGCTTTTGATGACCCCCAAAAACAGGTCTGATGAGATGAAAACTTCTAATGCAAATCTATGAAACGAGCTGGCTACTCAAAGTTGATCTCTTTTATGGATAATCACAATATCTTTGAGAAGATTCAGTCAGATTCCCATTCCCTTCATAGCACTCCAACTGTCTTTAGTATATTCAGCAACAATCTTTAATTACAGCTGATGCTGGAGATGTTTCTAGTATTTTAATTCTACTTGATCTCAGATCAGTAAAATTTAAATGGATCAGCTTGAAAGATCAGGATATACTGCCTTAAGTTGCTTTAGATCGTACTATTGCTGCACAGCAATCATGCTCATGAACACTGACCGACTACAAGTGATGACTTGTAACATTCATGTCTTCTTCCTGTTTTACACAGAACTCAGAGAAAGTTGATTTATTGGAGAAAGCTCTGAAGGCACACACTTGGTACGTTGATATGGTGAGTATTGTTCACAGCACCGCTCAGTACTTTAGTTCAGTGTATGTCCAGTTTATCATCAGTGTAATGATGCCTTTCTCATGAGCTCGTCTTTGCTGCCCATATAAAGCTGGGCAAACACTGGACAATTTTAGCCCGTATTTTGAGCCGCACGACTCATTTTAGAGTCGGACCGAATTTCAGCTTCGTTGGGCGTCGTTTACCCGTGCAGTGTACGGGGGGGGGGGGGACCGAGGGGGGGGGGGGGGGACGAGGGGGGGGGGGGGGGGACCGAGGACCGTCGGATGAATTTACATGTTAGAAATTGGTCATCCGTCGCACAGTTGAAGCAGAGCTACGAGCCGATTCCTAGTCAGCGCCTTTTTTCTACTTTTCTTACAGTTATCAGATCCTATGTACAATAGATAAGTAAAATAGAGTAGAGGAGTAAGGAACGCTAGGCTGGTGACGATCGGACCGTACAGTGTGATCGCTCAGGTCGTGGCTGACGATCGGACCGTACAGTGTGATCGCTCAGGTCGTGGCTGACGATCGGACCGTACAGTGTGATCGCTCAGGTCGTGGCTGATGATTGGACCTTTTCAGTAGGAGTAGGAAGTACACAACAACATTTCTAAAATCGTACAGTGTATGCCCAGCTTAAGGCATCTCCTCGTTACTGCTGCTACTCTGTCCAGTTGAAACCGTTGGCAGAAAGTTAAAGGTAACCCTGTGGAGTTTTCAATCACTAGTAGTGCTATGGAGTAATGTTGGACATGTGGGTCCTCATGTTGTTTGATCTTGTGCACCAGGATGTACGAGTAAGTGTTTACTGTGATAAACATTCCTGCAAAGCACCAGCAGAAGACAGCTAGCAAGTAAACGTTATTGTAAACAGTGCAGGTTTCAAACTTTGAGGAAGATCAGATCCACAAATGTTGTTATGAGGAAGGAACTTCGTCTAACAAGTTTGTTATTCCTCAAGGCTACATCATGAAAAAACTGATGTTAACAGAAACTTTGTTTACAAGAAAACTCTTCAGGGTACCCAGCTACTATACCTGGTGATCAACTTTACAAACAAATTGAATTGTCTCCATCCTAACAGACATTGCGTGGACAGAACTTGGACTCCCACCTCACTGGTCTGTATTGGCATGCTATTGAAGAAAAGATCCCCCTTCCTGGCATCTTCACAGACCCCTCCTACCATAAAGCAGTACAATACGAATTCTCTGGAGCTCACGTAAGTACTTGGGATAAAACTGTGACATCAAATATAAATACTACTATATTACGTCTGTAGCATGGAGCAGATTAATAAGAAATCATTAATTAATATCATTAATACATATCTATAATTCATAACTCGAAAAAAATGTGAAGATGAGTGATGACACTCAGCTTCAGATATCACACACAATTAGCATTAATATCCGAATTTTACCAGGCGCCACCAATTTTGTAAAATAGGGAAAACTTCACTCACTCATCTTCAGCCTCTTCTCCGGGGTCGGGTCGGGGGGGCAACAGCTCCAGCAGGGACCCCAAACTTCCCTTTCCCGGGCCACATTAACCAGCTCTGACTGGGGGATCCCGAGGCGTTCCCAGTGTGGAGATATAATCTCTCCACCTAGTCCTGGGTCTTCCCCGTGGCCTCCTCCCAGCTGGTCGTGCCTGGAACACCTCCCTAGGGAGGCGCCCAGGGGGGGGGGGCATCCTTACTAGATGCCCGAACCACCTCAGCTGGCTCCTTTCAACGCAAAGGAGCAGCGGCTCTACTCCGAGTCCCTCACGGATGACTGAGCTTCTCACCCTATCTCTAAGGGAGACGCCAGCCTCCCTCCTGAGGAAACCCATTTCGGCTGCTTGTACCTGCGATCTCGTTCTTTGGGTCATGACCCAACACTCATGACCATAGGTGAGAGTAGGAACGAAGATTAACCGGTAGATCGAGAGCTTTGCCTTCCGGCTCAGCTCTCTTTTTGTCACAACGGTGCGGTAAAGCGAATGCAGTACCGCCCCCCCGCTGCTCCGATTCTCCGGCCAATCTCACGTTCCATTGTCTCCTCACTCACGAACAAGAGCCCGAGGTACTTGAACTCCTTCACTTGGGGTAAGGACTCATTCCCTACCCGGAGTAGGCAATCCATCGGTTTCCTGCTGAGAACCATGGCCTCAGATTTAGAGGTGCTGATCCTCATCCCAGCCGCTTCACACTCGGCTGAGAACCGATCCAGTGAGTGCTGGAGGTCACAGTCCGATGATGCCAACAGGACCACATCATCTGCAAAAAGCAGCGATGAGATCCTCAGCACACCGAACTGCAAGATTTAAATGAATGAATTGAGTCTCATAATCTCAGGGATGCTACGGAGTTCTTGGGCATAGTGAACAGTGATTGGAGTTGTTGAGTGGATGAATGAAGGAATACAGTGAATACAATGATGAACATTTATGAATAGAAACAAATCAAATGTGATCTGATCAATTCAGTGACTGATATCTCTGATTGAATTTGACATTTATCAATTCAATTTAATTTTAGGTGTTAATGCACCGTTCAGCAGCAGAGACTTTAAGAAGCACCAGGGAAGATTGTGAAGCAGTTTCATCTTCTAAATTTAGGTTTAGAGCTTATTTATGGATTTCTTCATTATTCTTGCATCTAATCGCTCACGTACCTGTGTGACCCGGGAGCAGCTTGTGTGTGTCTGTCTTCGTGTATTTCTCGTTGTCTGCTGCTTTCAGTTACCTTGGAAAACTTTATAATTGGACTTAATACGGCGTTTATCGTGAGGGGAATGTCTTTTTAACTCAAGGAAGGTAAAAAGATTGTATAAGGATAAAGTTGAATATAAGTACAGCAGCGGTGATCTGCGAGGAGAAACCAATTGCCCCTAGAGGGATTAATAAAGTTGTTTGAATTGAATGATATCAACTATCAATTTCTTAAACTGACCTTATTTATTAAATGACTCCAAATTTGTTTCGTAACCTAATTCATCAAACTCTTTCACATCTGAAAATGTATTTATATCACCTTCCGATGAGTCGGTGGGAGGTTGTGCTGTATGGAGTGGAAAATAGGTTCTATCTGGACCTCGGCATTCTGGATCTGTCGGATCCTTCGGTGCGACTCGGTATGAATCGTTCTTCTCCATCGATGGCTGTCTTTGGCGTTCTCTGGTACCTTCGGATATGGTCGGCTGACATTTTCCCTCAGTACGACTCGGTATGAATTGTTTTTCCCATCTCTCCCTCTGGTACAGCGTCTCTATGCCATTTCTTCAACCCCCCCACTCACAGCTGGAGGGGTCTCCTGGTTCAAAATGTCCTCTATTTAAAGTCTTTTCTTTGAAAGTCTCATTTCTTCATGGTGGCTGGAACCAAGTCTTCAGCACGTTGTGGATGGAATATGTAATGCAGAGAGATACGATGTGATAGAGAACATCTTGGGCCTCATTTATAACCTTTACATACCCACAAAACGGTGCCTGAAAGAGGAGCACGTCACTTCTCACACAAAAGTTGTGATCTGTAAAAACAAACTTGACGGGCGAAAGTGTGCACGTCGATGGAAACTCTGGAGACACAGATGGTGAGGTGGTGAATTGAATCCAGATTGTAGAAATGTAATGTGAGAGGAATCATTATATGTATAATGATAGTTTCACTTCATATCACATGTTACTTATAGATCCATGTTGATATCATAAACATTCAAAACAGCAGTGTTATTTGTGCTAGTGAGCCGTAACTATTCCAGCAAATCTGTCTCACCATCACACGCTGAATACGGCATTTTCAGACAACCAAAAATGTTCTAATTAACTTTGATGAAGTGAAAACACACTTGTGAAAGGGTTCAAGTTAAAGTCGCCGTGGTAGCGACCTGTCAGGAGTCGGTGTCAGGTTTCAGGCTTCACTGTTCAGACCCGGAGGTTGACCTCTGGTCTGAGAGAAGAATCCACTAACCCTGACAGACGGGGGATCGTTCCACATACATCTGGAATGTGTAACGGAAAATACTTGCTTAGCCCCAAATGAAGATTCAGTAGATTTTATAGAAACACATGTGAGAGGTCTCAGTGCGACAACAATAACTAACCACTGCATTCTCCCTTCTGCCCTCTCCACAAGGTAACGTCTGAGAATGGGATTCTGTCGGTTATTGGCCCTGACAAACGTGGAAGGGTTAGTGTAGCCTATAGTATTATGGATGATCACATTCAGCTCTGTGGAGCCACTGTGGATACCTATAACAACTGCATAGAAGTTGAAGCAGCTGCAATGACCCAAGCTGTGGAGGATGCACTGTTGGACATGAGGTCCCTGATCCAACAAACTACAAGACCTGAACTGTGAAGCTAATCCAGACTTTACATTCAACCTTGATTTAAATCTGGAGGAATCATTGAGGACATGCCCTCATTTACAATGATGTCTACAGTACAATAAAACAGAATAAATAAAAACAGAACATACTGTGATTAATGAATTACAAGAAGCATTCAGCCCGACAACAGCAGAAAAACGTTAGACATTTAGGAGTTTGTGATCATGGATTTAAAATCACCTCGAGGTACAAATGTGTTTAATTTGAATGTCTTTTATAAACTGTTTCAAGTTTTTGCAGCAAAAACACCAAAAGCAGTTTCCCCAAATTTAGTGTTTGTACGCAGGACTTCAAGCTTTCATCATCACCTATAGATAGAGATCTATAGATAACGTCATAATCATCACCTATAGATAGAGATCTATAGATAACGTCATCATCATCACCTATAGATAGAGATCTATAGAAAACGTCATCATCATCACCTATAGATAGAGATCTATAGAAAACGTCACCATCATCACCTATAGATAGAGATCTATAGATAACGTCACCATCATCACCTATATATATAGATCTATAGATAGAGATCTATAGATAACGTCACCATCATCACCTATAGATAGAGATCTATAGATAACGTCACCGTCATCACCTATAGATAGACATCTATAGATAACGTCACCATCATCACCTATAGATAGAGATCCATAGATAACGCCACCATCATCACCTATAGATAGAGATTTATAGATAACGTCACCATCATCACCTATAGATAGAGATCTATAGATAACGTCATCATCATCACCTATAGATAGAGATCTATAGATAACGTCACCGTCATCACCAATAGATAGAGATCTATAGATAACGTCACCATCATCACCTATAGATAGAGATCTATAGATAACGTCACCATCATCACCTATAGATAGAGATCTATAGATAACGCCACCATCATCACCTATAGATAGAGCTCTATAGATAACGTCACCGTCATCACCTATAGATAAACATCTATAGATAACGTCACCATCATCACCTATAGATAGAGATTTATAGATAACGTCATCATCATCACCTATAGATAGAGATCTATAGATAACGTCACCATCATCACCTATAGATAGAGATCTATAGATAACGTCACCATCATCACCTATAGATAGAGATCTATAGATAACGTCACCGTCATCATCAATAGATAGGGATCTATAGATAACGTCACCATCATCACCTATAGATAGAGATCTATAGATAACGTCACCGCCTCTGAAGTTTTCAGCCAACGACACTGCATCAGTGTCTAGAGCCTGCAAGACATCACTAACTGTTCACACCTGGTATTAAGATGCGTCCTCAGTGATCGGATCACAGCTTTAAGTTCGTCTGTTCACATCTGGCATTAGAATGAGTCCCCACATGATCCGATCTCACTTCCCCGCTCTATATGCAAATAAACACGTAGTAAACACACGGCAGATACAGCAGACGTTGTGATGTAATATTACAGGAATGTCAGTAGTGATATCGTGAATTCGGGTACATTTTATTAACATTTTTATAACATCAAAATATAAGGTTATTGGACGGGCGGTCCCTGGTTAGGAGTTAGGAGTTAGGAGTTAGGAGTTAGGGTTAGGAGTTAGGAGTTAGGAGTTAGGAGTTAGGAGTTAGGGTTAGGAGTTAGGAGTTAGGAGTTAGGAGTTAGGGTTAGGAGTTAGGAGTTAGGAGTTAGGGTTAGGAGTTAGGAGTTAGGAGTTAGGAGTTAGGAGTTAGGGTTAGGAGTTAGGAGTTAGGAGTTAGGAGTTAGGGTTAGGAGTTAGGAGTTAGGGTTAGGAGTTAGGAGTTAGGAGTTAGGGTTAGGAGTTAGGAGTTAGGAGTTAGGGTTAGGAGTTAGACAGACAGAGAACAGAGCGGTCGGGTGTCAGCTCCACGCAAAGCAGCGGAACAAAAACACCGACACATCTCCGACAGTATGACATTAATAATGTACTTCCTGTTCCCAGTCTGATAGTCTGTAGATATGTAGCCTATAGATCAGGTATATTTCAATAAAATACAGATGTTCCGACAGGATACAGTTAGAACACAGAGGACGTTTCCACGCTGCGAGGCAGACGAGCGCTCGCCTGTCTGTTCACCTGAGGAGCTCAGAGACCGAGTAGGCGGTCCTTAATGTGGCCCGGACGGTCCTTAATGTGGCCCGGACGGCCCAGACGGTCCTTAATGTGGCCCAGACGGTCCTTAATGTGGCCCAGACGGTCCTTAATGTGGCCCAGGCGGTCCTTAATGTGGCCCAGGCGGTCCTTAATGTGGCCCGGACGGTCCTTAATGTGGCCCGGACGGTCCTTAATGTGGTCCAGACGGTCCCTTAATGTGGCCCAGACGGTCCTTAATGTGGCCCAGACGGTCCTTAATGTGGCCCAGACGGTCCCTTAATGTTGCCCAGACGGTCCTTAATGTGGCCCAGACGGTCCTTAATGTGGCCCAGACGGTCCTTAATGTGGCCCAGACGGTCCTTAATGTGGCCCAGGACACATTCACTACACACTGCTAACAGAATGAGGCCATACGTGGCCCGGACGGTCCTTAATGTGGCCCGGACGGTCCTTAATGTGGCCCAGGACACATTCACTACACACTGCTAAAAGAATGAGGCCATACGTGGCCCAGACCACCTCTGAATGTGGTCTGAAAGATCCGATCTCAATGCGTCCTGAGTGCGTTCACACCTGTACTTAGAGATGTCCACTTGTGATCTGATCACTCAGGACGCATGTTATTACCTGGTCTGAACAGGACCTACAGGAGACCATCCCCCCCACACTGTTGAGACCCATCAACTGGCTGATGACCTGAATGCGTTTTACTGCAGGTTCGGCTCTTTAAAGACAAAAGATCAGATCATGAAGGCTCCAGGCTCCCTCCTGAGAAACCCTCCATCACAGGATGAAATGACTCCAGGCCCGTCGCCGTGACGTCTGTGGTCATGAAACCCTTTGAGAGACTGGTGTTGACCCACCTGAAGGACATCACAGGACCGGTCCTGGACCCCCTGCAGTTTGCCTACAGGGCAAACAGGTCAGTGGATGATGCAGTCAACATGGGACTGCACTACATCAAATCACTACATCCTGCAACACCTCCACTCTGCAGGGACATATACCTGGGAGTCGGGGACCTAACCCTAACCCAAAATCTAATTTGTTGTCTAAATCTAACTAAGTACTTTTGTTGCCATCTGCTTCTTCTTCTCCTTCTTCTTCTTCTTCTTCTTCTTCTTCTTCTTCTTCTTCTTCTTCTTCTTCTTCTTCTTCTTCTTCTTCTTCTTCTTCTTCTTCTTCTTCTTCTTCTTCTTCTTCTTCTTCTTCTTCTTCTTCTTCTTCTTCTTCTTCTTCTTCTTCTTCTTCTTCTTCTTCTTCTTCTTCTTCTTCTTCTTCTTCTTCTTCTTCTTCTTCTTCTTCTTCTTCTTCTTCTTCTTCTTCTTCTTCTTCTTCTTCTTCTTCTTCTTCCCTTAAAGAAATGAAAGAAAGTTGGTTGTGAATTTTTGTTTGTTTATTTGTTTTGTTGGTTGTAAACCGTGTGTTTCTACAGAAACTGTAGAAAGTTTTAACTTTGTGTTTGTTCAGCTCTTATCATCCCTTTCAGACAAACACTGCAGGCAAATGATGTAAAAATAAATAGACTTTAGGCAGAGCTTTAAGTTTGACAGTTAGTGACTTCATTATAATCCTCCCCCATCCTGAATGTCAGACAGTGTCTGAGAGCTGGCAGCAGAGCAGTGGTTATTCAGATTCAGATTCAGATTCAGACAACTTTATTGATCCCAAGAAGGGCAATTCACTTCACAGCTTACCCCATCACAAACAAACAAACACACACAGACACATCCAGACAAACATCCGAAATATTCGAAATGTTGTGTCAATCACAGGCCAGTAAAACTGACAAACAGAGGTCGGTAAGGACAGCAGATAAGTTAATAAAAATATAATAAATAGCAATAGAATAGATAGAGAAAACAAATAGATAATAAATACGTAGACAGAAAACTTTACAAGAAGCCTGTTCTCCGGAGAAGACCTGCAGCTGTCGGTGTACACGATAAATAGGAGTGGTGACCAACTCAACCCGTCAGTAGTGTCCGGCCTCAGTCTGTGGGAGTTTCTCTGATTGCACAATGTTGAGGATTTGCAGCAGAGCTCTGGTAAGTAACAAACCTTCAATTCATTCTATCTGCTAACAATGTCCATAATGTCGTGACTGAGTTACACCAGCTGGACAACATCATGTGTGACAGTAATACAGTGTTAATACAGGATTCTGTGACTGTGGTGGTTCAGACCAGAGGAGGATCCGGGTCGTGCTGGTGCATCAATGTGGTGCACTTTGAGAACAAAATGAAGAGGCTAGATCTAGAACTTTGTCTTCTAGTAAACAATTTAATCATAAACACATTAGTTGTATATGAATGGTAATGACACCCACAAAGCATGGTGAACGAGACGGGTAAATAATATAAATAAAGAACATAGAAAAAGAAATAATATAAATAAAGAATATGGAAATATAAATAATATAAATAAAGAACATAGAAAATAAATAATATTAATAAAGAACATAGAATATAAATAATATTAATAAAGAACATAGAAAAGAAATAATATAAATAAAGAATATGGAAAATAAATAATATAAATAAAGAACATAGAAAATAAATAATATTAATAAAGAACATAGAATATAAATAATATAAATAAAGAACATAGAAAATGAATAAAAGAGTAAAGTAATAAGTCCAGTGTTCAGAAAGTAAACCGGATGGAACCAATCTGCCAAATTGCTGCCTGGAGCATTAAAACAGAAGCACTCAGTGTCACAGTGAAAAGGGTCCGGAAAAGTTTGCACCGCGCTACCAAGCAATGAGAGAGAGTCAGCCGGTAGGGACGCCGAACGGAGAGTCAGCCGGTAGGGACGCCGAACGGAGAGTCAGCACGGTGACCGGTAGTCCGGTAGTCCGGTAGTATGTGGAGGTAGTGGAACTCTGTTGTGCAGCTGATTGCTGCTTGTTTTTTATCGACTGTTAGTTTGAAGTCTATTTGCTAATCAGATGTTCAGATGTTCAGATGTTCAGATGTCCAGATGTTCAGATGTCCAGATGTTCAGATGTTCAGATGTCCAGATGTTCAGATGTTCAGATGTCCAGATGTTCAGATGTTCAGATGTCCAGATGTTCAGATGTCCAGATGTTCAGATGTTCAGATGTTCAGATGTCCAGATGTCCAGATGTTCAGATGTTCAGATGTTCAGATGTTCAGATGTCTGGTAGAGGCTCGGTGGGTTGTGACAGTAAAGGGATAAAAGGGTGTTGATTGATTGATTGATTGATTGATTGATTGATTGATTGATTGATTGATTGATTGATTGATATCCTGTTTCGGTCACTAACGTGATGAGAAAGTAATAATAAAACTATAAACAGTAGTTTGGCAGTTAAGCTTTTAGCTTATATGGGCTTATCATAAAATGTAAAATGACTGCATGATTTAATATTATCTCAAGTATAATTATAAAATGCTTTGTGTTTAAATAAATAATTAAATAAGATACATCTATACATATTACCTTAAGTTAAGGCAAGAGCTATGGCAGCAGTGGGCATTTGCTTATTTGCATTTGTATATTAAATGAAATGAGGTTTAATGTTTTGCGTGTGTTTGAAAAATGTATATTTAGCTTATTTTGCAATAGTGTGTTCATATTTTCTTTTCTGTTTTTGTTTTTTTTTATATTTCAAAGGTTTTTCACCAACCTGTTAAATGGATAATGGTTGAATACTAATTCATAAATGATTGATGGAGCAATTTTACTGAACTATCAGCTGAACCACAAAACTAAAGGAGGGAAAAAGGAAAAACTGAATCAGTTCTAAATCTTCGGGTACTTCCAGAACATCTGAGGTCTGCCCCGACCAGGTGTTCTTTTAATCGAGGCTCTAAACTGTTCTGTTGGCCTCTCCCGAGGTCACGGTGTGACATTCTTATACTTCCATTAAATGTACCGTATGCTTACGTAAAGCTCGTTGTTACGGCCCTGGCCGTATATTGAAATGTATTTGTATTCAGTGTCAGAGTGAGTGTCTCTATTTGGTGAGGATCTTTGTGTTACTGTGTTTTGTGTGAGAGTGAGTGTTCTGTGTGTGTGGATCTTTGATTCTCCTATTTAGGTGCTCGCTCTCTGATTGGCTGGAGGTGTGGGTTCGGTCTGGGCTGTGTCGGCTGCTGATTGGCCCCTTCATCATCTCGGCAGTTTAAAATGCTCTGATGCCCAGCAGTCCGGTGATAGCTAACTGACAGCAGCTCATTCTGTCCTCGGCCTCCAAACCTTAGTGTAACCTTAGTATTTAGCGTGTCTGTAGTAGCCTTGGTGCTATAGTGTTTTTCTGTAAGATTGTATCGTATTTTTCGTTGTTTAAGAATAGCAAATTGTTTGGTAGGGGTGAACTGCCATTTTTCTTTTATTAACCTTTTCTCCTGTTTATCTGCTGTATCCTAGGGAGCCAGATTTAGTAACTGTATTTTTGTTTGTTTGATTATTTTGTTGAAGGTTAGTCAGGGTATTTAAAAGATAGATTTTGTTTGTTGTTTTGGCCTTTGTTCACCTTGAGTTATATTGTTTAATTGTATTGTTTGTTAAAACTTGAGTTAGTAATAAATCTTGTTACTATACTCAAACATCTAGTCCTGAGCTTGTGGTTTGGGGACCGGGGAGGGAATATCCTTTTTATATTTATGTTGCGCTCCGACCCCCCTAGACAGGGGCGTAACGTTGCCTTTGTGTCTGAAATGTGCTATCTAAATAAACTTCCCTACATTGTTGTATCGGGTAAAGGTGGGGATGGTGAAGCCCTGTCTCTTGGTGAAACCCGTATCAGCGTCCCTGGCTGTTGGAAGAACCCTGACCCAGCAGCAGGGACTGCCCAGTCTGCCAATCCCCCCTCTGCAGCAGACCTGTGAGCTCTACCTCAGCTTCCTGGAGCCCATCATGGAGGAGGACGAGCTGAAGAGAGTCAAAGAGCTGGTGGAAGAGTTTCGGAAAGCAGGAGGGGTTGGAGAGAGACTGCAGAGAGGCCTTGAGAAGAAAGCACGCAACACTGAGAACTGGGTGAGCTATACTGTATATCTCCACCAACAGCTGTAGACACATTTACTGAGACAACAGGAGGGACCACCAGCTCCTGATTGACTAAATCAGCTGCTGGGACTGACCTTTAGAGACGTTTACTGAGACAACGGGAGGGACCACCAGCTCCTGATTGACTAAATCAGCTGCTGGGACTGACCTTTAGACACATTTACTGAGACAACAGGAGGGACCACCAGCTCCTGATTGACTAAATCAGCTGCTGGGACTGACCTTTAGACACATTTACTGAGACAACAGGAGGGACCACCAGCTCCTGATTGACTAAATCAGCTGCTTGGACTGACCTTCAGACACATTTACTGAGACAACGGGAGGGACCACCAGCTCCTGATTGACTAAATCAGCTGCTGGGACTGACCTTTAGACACATTTACTGAGACAACAGGAGGGACCACCAGCTCCTGATTGACTAAATCAGCTGCTTGGACTGACCTTCAGACACATTTACTGAGACAACGGGAGGGACCACCAGCTCCTGATTGACTAAATCAGCTGCTGGGACTGACCTTTAGACACATTTACTGAGACAACAGGAGGGACCACCAGCTCCTGATTGACTAAATCAGCTGCTGGGACTGACCTTTAGACACATTTACTGAGACAACAGGAGGGACCACCAGCTCCTGATTGACTAAATCAGTTGCTGGGACTGACCTTTAGACACATTTACTGAGACAATGGGAGGGACCACCAGCTCCTTATTGACTAAATCAGCTGCTGGGACTGACCTTTAGACACATTTACTGAGACAATGGGAGGGACCACCAGCTCCTGATTGACTAAATCAGCTGCTGGGACTGACCTTTAGACACATTTACTGAGACAACGGGAGGGACCACCAGCTCCCGACACTAAATGAGCTGCTGGGACTGACCTTTACACACATTTACTGAGACAATGGGAGGGACCACCAGCTCCTGAGTGACTAAATCAGCTGCTTGGACTGACCTTTAGCAAATTTACTTAGACAACAGGAGGGACCACCAGCTCCCGATTGACTAAATCAGCTGCTGGGACTGACCTTTACACACATTTACTGAGACAATGGGAGGGACCACCAGCTCCTGATTGACTAAATCAGCTGCTGGGACTGACCTTTACACACATTTACTGAGACAATGGGAGGGACCATCAGGTCCTGATTGACTAAATCAGCTGCTGGGACTGACGTCTAGATACATTTACTGAGACAACAGGAGGGACCACCAGCTCCTGATTGACTAAATCAGCATTTTGGACTGACCTTTAGAAACATTTACTGAGACAACAGGAGGGACCACCAGCTCCTGATTGACTAAATCAGCTGCTGGGACTGACCTTTAGACACATTTACTGAGACAACAGGAGGGACCACCAGCTCCTGATTGACTAAATCAGCTGCTTGGACTGACCTTCAGACACATTTACTGAGACAACGGGAGGGACCACCAGCTCCTGATTGACTAAATCAGCTGCTGGGACTGACCTTTAGACACATTTACTGAGACAACAGGAGGGACCACCAGCTCCTGATTGACTAAATCAGCTGCTTGGACTGACCTTCAGACACATTTACTGAGACAACGGGAGGGACCACCAGCTCCTGATTGACTAAATCAGCTGCTGGGACTGACCTTTAGACACATTTACTGAGACAACAGGAGGGACCACCAGCTCCTGATTGACTAAATCAGCTGCTGGGACTGACCTTTAGACACATTTACTGAGACAACAGGAGGGACCACCAGCTCCTGATTGACTAAATCAGTTGCTGGGACTGACCTTTAGACACATTTACTGAGACAATGGGAGGGACCACCAGCTCCTTATTGACTAAATCAGCTGCTGGGACTGACCTTTAGACACATTTACTGAGACAATGGGAGGGACCACCAGCTCCTGATTGACTAAATCAGCTGCTGGGACTGACCTTTAGACACATTTACTGAGACAACGGGAGGGACCACCAGCTCCCGACACTAAATGAGCTGCTGGGACTGACCTTTACACACATTTACTGAGACAATGGGAGGGACCACCAGCTCCTGAGTGACTAAATCAGCTGCTTGGACTGACCTTTAGCAAGCTTACTTAGACAACAGGAGGGACCACCAGCTCCCGATTGACTAAATCAGCTGCTGGGACTGACCTTTACACACATTTACTGAGACAATGGGAGGGACCACCAGCTCCTGATTGACTAAATCAGCTGCTGGGACTGACCTTTACACACATTTACTGAGACAATGGGAGGGACCATCAGGTCCTGATTGACTAAATCAGCTGCTGGGACTGACGTCTAGATACATTTACTGAGACAACAGGAGGGACCACCAGCTCCTGATTGACTAAATCAGCATTTTGGACTGACCTTTAGAAACATTTACTGAGACAACGGGAGGGACCACCAGCTCCTGATTGACTAAATCAGCTGCTGGGACTGACCTTTAGACACATTTACTGAGACAACGGGAGGGACCACCAGCTCCTGATTGACTAAATCAGCTGCTTGGACTGACCTTTAGACACATTTACTGAGACAGCGGGAGGGACCACTAGCTCCTGATTGACTAAATCAGCTGCTGGGACTGACCTTTAGACACATTTACTGAGACAACGGGAGGGACCACCAGCTCCTGATTGACTAAATCAGCAGCTGGGACTGACCTTTACACACATTTACTGAGACAACTTGGACCACTCGCTCCTGATTGACTAAATCAGCAGCTGGGACTGACCTTAAGACACATTCTGCCAGAGAAAGAGATCTCAGAGAGACAGTTTAGACTCAGATATATAATGGAAAAAAATGTCTGATCAAAAGACAGAACAGTGCAGTTGCAGTCTGGTTTGATTTTAAATTACAGTTAAATTACAGTAAATTAAGTTATAATTCAAGTTGAATGAAAACAAGTTGCCTCCTGTTCCTTTCGTCAGCTACACAATAATAATTATTGTTGATTAATATTTCTTGCTCTATATTTCTTTCAAAGATTCAGGTTTAGTTATAGATCTGTGTTTTCATTAGATAGAATAGACATCTTTGTCCACTCGCTTCACAGACATGCATACACTTCAAAAACTTCAGACAAAACAAAATACAGATCAAAAAGCAGAAGATTAATATTTTCTTGCCAAACTATATTTTTTTAGTAATTTTTTTTAGTAAGCTTTGTTTTGACAAGCTTCCTTTTCAATGAGTTAAAACACATGAGATGAAAAAATAATTAAATAGATGAAAATATAAATAAAAATTAGACGAACCAAAGACGCTCAGAACACTGGGTTCAGTCTTCATCAATGAGGCATCACTCTTCACAACCTCAAACCCAAAACCACTGTTACAGTAAAATCCATCGCCACCAAGTCTTTGGAATAAAGATACATTCAATGTAAAAAAGATATTATTTTTATATGAAGAGACAGCGTAGTTGTAATGAACTGGAATGTCCTTCTGTTTTGTTGGTGATGAGTTATCAATGATTGCATGTCATATCATCGTATCAGTCTCAGTCATAGAGGGAGGAGAGGAGCACCCAATTTATTGGAACATCTTTACTAACTAAATAAAATCCCAAACGATCTGGTAGCGCTGCTTCTGTTGCATTAAAATGTTACCACCAGTAACAGCAGTTGTCACCAAATTACCCGATTTGAAACTTTAAGGATTCTAACTTTAAATATAAATTCAAACCTTGACTTCTGTAGCCATACGCCATAGTGGACGTTCACTTTCACATAAGCATTTTTTTACCCAGGAGGGATGGAAAACAAGGGAAAGAGGGAGGATGTTACTGCGTTAGCTTTATATTAATAGGAACCACATTTCACTTTGTTTGGTTGCCAACTTTCATTCAGGAATTTTATGCAATTTCACCCTTAATTTGGAAGAAGACAATGTCCAAAAACCTTTAAAATGAAGTCAAGGCACCATCGAACAGCTTCTTTATCAACTCAAGGAACTTGTCTGTATGTATCTGTGTGTCACTTATAGTTTGTAACTGTTTGTAGTTCACAGATTTTCAATTGATGGACGAATATTACAGCCAACGGAAGCCTCTGGTGATTCTTTCAAACACTTCGCTTCTCTTTCCCCGAATGGACTTCAGAGATACAAAGGGACAAATAAGGTACACACACACACACACACACACACACACACACACACACACACACACACACACACACACACACACACACACACACACACAGGGCTTGACCATTAACTATTTTAGTTAATAATATGGCTCTATTAATGTTCTAATGCGGAGTGGATAACAACGATTACAGAAACAACCACAATGAATCTACGACATTAGGGCTTAAGGTTGAAAGGTGTTCCTTAAGCTGGCCGTACACTGTACGATCTTAGAAATGTTGTTGTGTACTTCCTACTCCTACTGTACGGGTAGATCGTTTGTGATGTAAAGCCAAAGCTTTGGATTTATGGGATCACACTGTACGGTCCGATCGGCAGCCACGACCTGAGTGATCACACTGTACGGTCCGTATGTCTACCTACCTGTCTACCTACCTGTCTACCTACCTGTCTACCTACCTGTCTACCTACCTGTCTACCTACCTAATGATAATGTTGGGGGAGTGTCTTTGGAGTCTGCAGTCCAGCTGGTAGTTCTGCTGGCTCTTTATTCTCCACTGTCCCAGTGCAAACCCCTCAGACTTGGACCAGTTGACCTTTGCAGGGGACGCCTGTTCGTATAATGCCAGCTTCTGTTTGAGTGCAGATCAGTTGTCAGTCAGATGATGTCATCAGGGTTATTTTGGATTTGTGCGTTTTGGAAGATTGACCTATAAGAGGGATTAAAAGTCAGGAGATCTCAGCCTCCGTAATTTGGACCATTAGTCTAATTCTTAAACCCTCTCATCTTTATGGAAGCAAAAAACTAAATTGTTGGGAGTTCCTTTTGAACATTAAAATGAATAACCACATTTTCTCTTTTCAGGTGTGCTGCTGAATTAACAGCAGCTTTATTGGATGTAAAGAAAATGATTGACAAGTGAGTACTGACCTTAAAAGGTTTTCCTTTTCCCAGACACAGCCGATCTTTATCATCCTCACAGTTTCATTATGTTCTGTCATGATTGATTGTTTCACACAATGTAATAATAAACATGACTATTGCACAGCTGAAAAATGAACTGTAATATCAACTATAGCTAAGATAGAACATAGATAACCTGTGTGTTGTTTTCACCTACAAACCTTAAAATACACAATACCATTAAGAGACGTTAGAGGTTTCAACTGATGCCTGAAAATAGTGATTTTTATTTCTAAACTAAGAACTCTGTGGTTTTGGTTTGGATCAGTTCAAGTATTTGTATTTTTCACCAAAATCTAGATGTAAAACTCTTTTTGTACGTCTCATGGAGAACAATTATGTTTTCTTCTGTGTGCATCAAACGCTGTGTCGTAGAGACGGTTAACTGTGAGCTGACTGTGTCAGGGACAGCTTCAGGGACATCAATGGTCGAAACTGTGAATGATATTCATTGGCTGAGCTAGTGTTTAATGTTTGTATGTTGTGCAGTGAGACACTACCAGTTGACTACATGAGAGGGAAGCCGCTGTGTATGAACCAGTACAAGCAGATAATGTCATCCTGCCTCATCCCTGGACTGAAGACAGACTCACTGGAGTTCTACACCCACAAACACATCACTGTAGTACACAACTGTCAGGTGAGTATCACATCAGTGGCCTTGGGGTTCCCTGTTCTCGGTCTTCGGGGCTTCGATCAGATGGGGTTCCCTGTCCTCGGTCTTCGGGGCTTCGATCAGTTGGGGTTCCCTGTCCTCGGTCTTCGGGGCTTCGATCAGTTGGGGTTCCCTGTCCTCGGTCTTCGGGGCTTCGATCAGTTGGGGTTCCCTGTTCTCGGTCTTCGGGGCTTCGATCAGTTGGGGTTCCCTGTTCTCGGTCTTCGGGGCTTCAATCAGTTGGGGTTCCCTGTTCTCGGTCCTCGGGGCTTCGATCAGTTGGGGTTCCCTGTTCTCGGTCTTCGGGGCTTCGATCAGTTGGGGTTCCCTGTTCTCGGTCCTCGGGGCTTCGATCAGTTGGGGTTCCCTGTCCTCGGTCTTCGGGGCTTCGATCAGTTGGGGTTCCCTGTTCTCGGTCTTCGGGGCTTCGATCAGATGGGGTTCCCTGTCCTCGGTCTTCGGGGCTTCGATCAGATGGGGTTCCCTGTCCTCGGTCTTCGGGGCTTCGATCAGATGGGGTTCCCTGTCCTCGGTCTTCGGGGCTTCGATCAGTTGGGGTTCCCTGTTCTCGGTCTTCGGGGCTTCGATCAGTTGGGGTTCCCTGTTCTCGGTCTTCGGGGCTTCGATCAGTTGGGGTTCCCTGTCCTCGGTCTTCGGGGCTTCGATCAGATGGGGTTCCCTGTCCTCGGTCTTCGGGGCTTCGATCAGTTGGGGTTCCCTGTCCTCGGTCTTCGGGGCTTCGATCAGTTGGGGTTCCCTGTCCTCGGTCTTCGGGGCTTCGATCAGTTGGGGTTCCCTGTTCTCGGTCTTCGGGGCTTCGATCAGATGGGGTTCCCTGTCCTCGGTCTTCGGGGCTTCGATCAGTTGGGGTTCCCTGTTCTCGGTCTTCGGGGCTTCGATCAGTTGGGGTTCCCTGTTCTCGGTCTTCGGGGCTTCGATCAGTTGGGGTTCCCTGTCCTCGGTCTTCGGGGCTTCGATCAGTTGTTAATCCAGTCTTGCTGTCATGTGTGTCTCCCTCTTGGATTCAGTTCTTTGTGCTGGAAGTGTACAACAGTGATGGGACTCCACTAACAGTTGATCAGCTCTGCGTTCAGCTGGAGAGGATCTGCAAGTCCTCACTGCAGACCGACACGGAGCCGGTCGGCATCCTCACCACCGGGAATCGTGACGCCTGGAGCAAGACCTACATCAACCTCATCAAGGGTGAGAACATCTCTGCTCACATGCAGGTCAAACTAAAGAACCACCAACCTCATAATTACTGAGAATATGTGAAATAAACTTCTTGTCTTCAGTAAGAAAAGGGGTCTAGTGACAGGAAGATACTGCTCTACATGCCTGGTGTAGTGCTGAACGTAACATCGGTTTAATCACATTAATTCTTTATTTTCCCCTATAGAGGAAATTTCACAGTCTGTACACACTCAACATCACACTGGCTGGATTCAGAGTTCTTCTAGCCGTAGTCAGAGCACGATAGAAGGTTCAGGTTCTCTTCTCAGGCTGGATGCCGATCTCAGCATGTCGTCAGGTTTTGGGCCTCTGGTCCTCAGGATGGCTGAGCAGACTGTGTCTCCGGTAGGGTTCCTTTGTCTTGTGCGTTTTTCCTCCTCTGTGTTTTTAACCAGGCCGGTCATAAATTAAGAGCCTCGGCACTTAGTGGCCACAAAGGTCAGATGCAGTTTCTGGGAGAAGTTTCAAGAATTAAGGAATTATTTCACCATCAAGATAATTAATATTCTTTGTCTTTGGATCATCATCGGCTACAACCACATTTTGGTCAAAGGGTATATATAATGAAATCCTTTCATTAGGATTTAAGCACTCTGCTGCCACCTTGCATCTACAGTTATCAAGTGCACCCCCCACTTTTACTGCCGCAACATTACTGAGGTTACACAGCGGCAATCCGGTCCAATGAAGAGGGGCAGTTGGAGCTGAATGCCTCCAACCCGATGGCTTGGTTTACATGTGAGGCAGGAACCCTCTTTGGCAGGAAGGATAGATTCGGTAGGAGCGGGTACCAATGCATGCACATCTCACTCACGGGTAGGGCGTGGATTTCACCCGTTTCGGGAAAAAATGTTTTTAGAAAGCAACAAATTTTTGCTGCCCTTTAAAGCAGAAAAAACCAAACCTTTAAAGTTTTCGGGGTTTTTGTTCCTAACGGTTTCCAAACGGGGGCCCAAACTGCCAAAGGACCAGTGATCCGGATTTCCAAGGTCCCTTGAGGAGTCTGACTCTTGTCTGGTCTAGAGCCTGGCCCCCCACTGAGAAAAAGGGAATTCCACCCGGGATTGGGGAAAGAGGGGCCCTTTGGACTCTGCCGGGAAATGGACAGTGATGGATTGGGAAATGCCAAGGCCCTCCGGGCTGTGGGAAGGACCCTGAGCGGTCCTTCGTCTCTCGGGGAGACCCCATCTCCCCAACTTAAAGGCAGTTTAAATTTCCCTGTTCAACCCCCTCCTGGTCTGGGTTGGGGGCTCCCTCCCATCCTTTTGAGGATTTCCGTTGGACTCTGTCCAGCATGACATGTGTGATGCCACTCGAAACGGGCTCAAAAGGGGCTTTCTGTGGGGTGCTGGGTTCCTGGCCCGAGGACGAGGCTTTTTGCAGGTCTCTGACGAAAACTTTCTGCCCTGCAGAAATTCAGATGGAAAGAACCTTTAAATTCCTTTCAACCCCCAAAGGGTCTGGTTGGGTCTGACCTCCCCCCTTTTTGAGGCGTTTAAAAAGAGAAGCGTCATAGGTCCCCACTGGGGCCGGTTTATGCCCCAAAACCTCTTGGGCGGGAAAAGGGGCCCCCTTTCTCTTGGAGGCTGAATTTCCCGGCTGGAAAGGAGAGGGTTTTGCGGGATCTAGTGCCCAGAATAGCAAGGGGCCCAGGTTGAGTGGGCACTGGATCAGAACGGGGCCATTTGGGGGTAAATCCCTCTGACATTGGACATCCCCGGGCGCAGGCCCCTCTGCCGGGTTGCTGAGGTTGCGCTTTAGTGCATGCTGACCCAGCTGGCCCAACCCATCGCCTCGGGTTTCTTATTGCCCCCAGCCCTAGATGTTTTGGGGGTGGAAAACCCATTGGGCCCTGGAATCTCTTGGCACCTTTCGGCGGGGGAAGGCCGTCTGGTTGATCATCGTGCCCAGTCCCCCAAGGGAGGTCTGGTTTTTCCATGTGTATCCCGGCCCAAGGTGGATAAAATTCGCCTGGACCATTGTGGGAAAATTTTCCCTCTTGAACTTTTGAAACTCTAAGCCCCGCCCCCAGCCAGCAAACTCTCCTGGTTTCCCACCTTTGGCTTTATTGCATTGGGGAGCAGTGGAAACATCTGGTAAACCCCTAGACTTCTTCTTGAGCGAGACTCTTTCCATGATGTCAGACACTGCTAATAACAATCGGAGCCTGTTAGTGGACGTAAATGACGGTGCCAGCTTGACCCGATAGCATCATATTACAGCAGCTGTCGTCTACAGCTTTCTCCTTCAATACTGGACAAGTTTCAGAAATGATTGTCCCTATTAGTCAGTTAGACACAAAAACAGGGAATAGGGTCCAGGTTGAACAATACAGAAGTTACCCTTTAACACGTAAAACAGTCATAATTCAATAAACTGGCTTAGGTGGTGAGAATGGGAACATAACTTTGTTGTTTCTCTTCTGTGAGTTTATCCAGGCCTGGAGGTCATGTAAACAGTGTCTGAAAGAAGTTTGTCCATTAAAAAAATACGGTTCAAAATTCTTTATCATCGTTATCATGAGTCTAAACATACAAAAACTCCAATTCAGTTTTAAAGAGAATTCTAAATAACTTGGAACAACATGTGACAAACAGCTGGAGGGTTTCCTGGTAAAGCAAGTGTGAGTAAATATTGTAGGCTGATTACATAATAATATGATGTTTGCTTTGTGTGGATGTCATTCATGTTTAGATAAGACCAACAAAGAGTCATTGTCGGCTATCCAAAGCAGCATCTTCACAGTGTGTTTGGATGGAGCGATGCCTTCAGATGAGATATATGACAGGAGTGCAGGAGTCCAGGTCCTCTATGGAGGAGGCAGCCAGTGGAACAGTGGAAACCGCTGGTTCGACAAGAGCCTGCAGGTGATACAACACATTGTATGCAAATTATACATAAGTAAACTGTACCACCACACACAGCACGAGTACTGGGGACCGATATATCACTGATCAGAAAACAATAATCAAGAAACCAACGACAGCCAGAAGACACATTTTATTATCCAACATATTTCTCTCTCTCTCTCTCTTTGTCAGAGTATTTTCAACCCTCTCTCTAAAAGCATCAGTCTAAAAAAGTTATGGTTGTACTGCTGTATCTGCTGATTAATCATAGTTAAACAGAAAGTGGTCGGGGAGTGTGGTGATGGATGGGCCCAACAAACACAGGGCTTTCATCCAGGAGGCTGCTCTTACTGTCCCGTGCATTAAGTTTCACTTTCACTTCACAAACAGTCATTTTAAGCCAAACCATGATGTTTTTTCCGAAACCTAACTAAGTGGTTTTGTTGCCTGAACCTAAGCAAGTGTTTTTGTTTGAATTCTCAACGTTTAACCATGTGTGTACTGCGAGCGTAGTGGAGCGTCATAGTTTGACGTGCTGGGCTACACAGTGCATTATAAAGTGATGCCAAGGGGTCGTGACAAAGCGTCAGTATGTTTTGGGATGAGAACGTGTTAACAGTGAGGTTAGCAATGGGAAGGACTGCAGACGGAGAGTAGCACAGCAGCAGCTTCCTTCTTTGTGTGACTTACTGTTGATTCTCTCTTAACTAAAATAATTGTTTAGCTCCACGACTCACTCAGTCACCCTCTACGTTTCTAAGACGCTTAACATTTTCACATTCACTGATTATAATAACTTCATCAACACAGTCGCACATACAGGAACAAACGGACTCATGAGGAGTTGGGATGTAATGCTAATTGTGTTTCTTCTCTTTTTTTCAGTTAATTATTGGAGAAGACGGGACATGTGGTGCAAACTTCACGCATTCCACTGCTGATGGTACAACCCTCATGCCCATGTCTGGCCGTGTGTTAGCAGGGATGTAAGTACAGTACAGCTCTGTGGAGAAACACATTGTGTCTGCATGTGTAACATAAACATACATACATATATAATGGAAATGTGGATGTCCTCAGGCAGGGACTCTTATCAGGCATGAGAATGTTGGAGCAGATTGGTTAATGTACGACAAAGTTACAGCAACATCCTGTTTTTTGGCAAAAGGCGCTTTTTCGCCGCCACGCCACGGCAACATAGTTCCATAAAAACTGAAGCTTTTAGCAACTTTAATCACAAAGGTCTTAAGACTGTTCTGACCAAATTTGAAGTTGATCGGGTTAAATCAGGAGGAGTTTTTTAAAGTACAGCGCAATGAAATGGCAAAAATAGCACATTCAATTCAAAATGGCTGACTTCCTGTTGGGTTTAAGATATATCTCCAAGAGGCTTTTTTGTATGTTTCAACATGTTACATATACCGATCAGCCATAACATCGGGTCAGCACGGGCACCCTGACCGGTCCCCATACACAACAAACTGAGATGCTCTGTGTGTTCTGACTCCTTTCTATCAGAACCAGCATTAACTTGTTCATCAGTTTGAGCTCCAGCAGCTCTTCTACTGGATCGGACAACACGGGCCAGCCTTCGCTCCCCACGTGCATCAATGAGCCTCGGGTCTGACCCGGTTCTCCGGTTCTCCTTCCTTGGACCCCTTTTGGTCGGTCCTGACCACTGCAGACCGGGAACATCCCACAAGAGCTGCAGTTCTGGAGATGCTCTGACCCAGATCGATTGCGTTAATGCATTAAAGAAATTAGTGGCGTTAAAACGATTTTGCGTTAAATTTGACAGTTCAAACTTCTCTCTCACTTTTTGTGAGGAGTGGACAAATATGCTGCTTTATGTAAATGTATGCATATATTTATTATTGTAAATCAGTTAACAACACAGAACAATGACAGATATTGTCCAGAAACCCTCACAGGTTCTGCATTTATCATAAAACAATATGCTCAGATCATAACATGGCAAACTGCAGCCCAACAGGCAACAACAGCTGTCAGTGTGTCAGTGTGCTGACTTCACTATGACTTGCCCCAAACTGCATGTGATTATCATAAAGTGGGCATGTCTGTAAAGGGGAGACTCGTGGGTACCCATAGAACCCATTTACATTCACTGATCTGGAGGTCAGAGGTCAAGGGACCCCTTTGGAAATGGACATGACAGTTTTTCCTCGCCAACATTTAGCGCAAGTTATTAGTGTAAGTAAGATTTGTCACAAGGACACTTCGACATGTGGACGGGAGGAGCCGGGGATCAAACCGCTAACCTTCCGATCGGTGGACGACCCGCTCTACCTCTGAGCCACAGCTCCGGAACAGCTTGGAAGAGACGTCCATTGTTCCTCTCCTCCCGATGACATGGCCATGATAATCATGGAGGATCTCTATGATGATGGGGCGTTTGACCTCTCTGAACTTCACTCTATCCACTTCCTCCTAATCACACGTTTCATTCAACATCGTCCCAAACTGATCTGCAGGATCTTGGACCCAGGTATTGTTTTACGAGTCAGTAACTGCTATTTAATCCCGATCATTTCGGATGTTGTGTTTGCTCCGGTAATGTCAGCTGTCAGATGTGCTTGTGTAGTGTTTCTAGGTATTTTTATGTGACTTTGGTTTTTCATTGAATTCCATTGTGTCCCATGTATCATTTCTTTTCTCTTGTGTGTGGAAACAGGAAAAAGCCACAGGTGACTCAGTCTCCCATGGAGCCTTTGCCCGTTCCCAAGAAACTACACTTCAACATCACCCCCGACATCAAGAAGGACATTGAGGAGGCCAAGCAGCACATGGACAAGTGAGAGACGCTTTAAGTTGTGATTGAGTTACATAGACTGCCAGTGACGAAGATAAAGTCATTTTCATTTCCATGTGCTGCTATGTGAAAGAAATGTCTCCCATCCCCACCACCACAGACTGGCCCGAGACACGGATCTGGTTGTTAGGATATTTGACCACTTTGGGAAAAACGTCCTCAAGGCCCACAAGATGAGCCCCGATGCTTTCGTACAGATGGCGCTCCAGCTGGCCTACTACAGGTGAGCTGCTGAAAAGTCATGTGGAGATGGATTGTCTTTGTATGCAGGATTTTTACTTGTACTTTACAATATAAACCAAGGGTAACTAGAAAGCTACAGAGGTTGCATGTCAAAATAAACTTGATCATGCAGTCAGACACCAACAGATAATCTTGTAGCCATTAAGTGAGATGTTTTTAGGGGATTAGTGATCAGGAAACACAAACAAGCAGCCAGAAACTGGAGTAATGGGTGAACAAATCCTCTGAAACTGGATAGTTGGTAAAACATTATACTCACTGTGTTTGCAGAGCTTCAGTGTTTGTTTGACTGGTCAACGTGTTTTAGGGCTCTGTATGTTGTATGAAACATGTCTTTCTTTTGTCAGGATGCACCAGCGGTTCGTTGCAATGGAGGAACCTGTCTCCCTGCGGATGTTCAGACTAGGCCGTCTATGTGTTATCAATACAAACTCTCCTGCTGCAGCCAGCTTCGTCAAGGCTTTGATGACCCCCAAAAACAGGTCTGATGAGATGAAAACTTCTAATGCAAATCTATGAAACGAGCTGGCTACGCAAAGTTGATCTCTTTTATGGATAATCACAATATCTTTGAGAAGATTCAGTCAGATTCCCATTCCCTTCATAGCACTCCAACTGTCTTTAGTATATTCAGCAACAATCTTTAATTACAGCTGATGCTGGAGATGTTTCTAGTATTTTAATTCTACTTGATCTCAGATCAGTAAAATTTAAATGGATCAGCTTGAAAGATCAGGATATACTGCCTTAAGTTGCTTTAGATCGTACTATTGCTGCACAGCAATCATGCTCATGAACACTGACCGACTACAAGTGATGACTTGTAACATTCATGTCTTCTTCCTGTTTTACACAGAACTCAGAGAAAGTTGATTTATTGGAGAAAGCTCTGAAGGCACACACTTGGTACGTTGATATGGTGAGTATTGTTCACAGCACCGCTCAGTACTTTAGTTCAGTGTATGTCCAGTTTATCATCAGTGTAATGATGCCTTTCTCATGAGCTCGTCTTTGCTGTCCATATAAAGCTGGGCAAACACTGGACAATTTTAGCCCGTATTTTGAGCCGCACGACTCATTTTAGAGTCGGACCGAATTTCAGCTTCGTTGGGCGTCGTTTGCCCGTGCAGTGTACGGGGGGGGGGGACCGAGGGGGGGGGGGGACCGAGGGGGGGGGGGGGACCGAGGACCGTCGGATGAATTTACATGTTAGAAATTGGTCATCCGTCGCACAGTTGAAGCAGAGCTACGAGCCGATTCCTAGTCAGCGCCTTTTTTCTACTTTTCTTACAGTTATCAGATCCTAGCTGTCAAGATAATAATGTACAATAGATAAAGTAAAACATAGCTAGTACGATCGGACTGTACAGTGTGATCGCTCAGGTCGTGGCTGACGATCGGACCGTACAGTGTGATCGCTCAGGTCGTGGTTGACGATCGGACCGTACAGTGTGATCGCTCAGGTCGTGGATGACGATCGGACCGTATAGTGTGATCGCTCAGGTCGTGGCTGACGATCGGACCGTACAGTTTGATCGCTCAGGCTGATGATTGGACCGTACAGTGTGATCGCTCAGGTCGTGGCTGATGATTGGACCTTTTCAGTAGGAGTAGGAAGTACACAACAACATTTCTAAAATCGTACAGTGTATGCCTTTAGGTCTGCTGACGTCGGACCGTACCCGTTGAAAACCCTTCAGGTTGGTAACCCCTGGAGTTTTTCATCATAGTAGGTCGTGGATGACGTTGGACATGTGTGATCCTCATGTTGTTTTATCTTTTGACCGGATGTACAGTGTGTTCACTGTGGTAAACATTCCGGACCGCAGTTTGACGCTCAAGGTAAATGATTGAAACGTACAGGTTTCAAACTTTGAGGAAGTCAGGGGTCCACAAAAGTTGTTATGAGGAAGGAAATCGTTAAAAAGTTTGATCCTCAAAGGGTACATCATTTAAAACGAGTTAAAAGTTTTTTTGAAAAGCTTTAGGGGCCCCCTACTATATTGACCTTTCAGTAGGAGTTGAAGTTTCCCCCAACAACATTCTAAAACTTTGGTACCCCCGGTTTTATTTCCCAGCTTTAAGGATCCCTCGTTACCCGGCATCTTCCAGTTGAAAGGGGAGAAAGTTAAATTCTCTGGAGCTCACGTAAATACTTGGGGGTAAAAAGTTTACACAAAAATAAATACCCCATATTGTCTTTTAGCATTTTGGACCAGATTAATAAGTATTTTAATATCATTTAAACATTCCCCAAATTCAAAACCGCAGAAGACAGTGAAGTAAAGTGATTTTAACTCAGTGCAGATATTTAAACATTAGAGGAAGATCAGAATTTTCCCCCCAAATGTTTTTAAATGGGAAAACTTCGTCTAACAATCTTTCAACCTCAAGGCTACGGTCGAAAAAAATGAGGTTAACAGCTCCAGCAGGGAAAACTTCCCCTTCCCCCGGGTTTAAACCCGCTCTATACCCGGGGGATCCCCGGCGTTCCAAACAAATTGGGGAAAAATTTTCTCCACCTATCCGGGACTTGCGTGGCCCCCCGCTTGGACCCGGCACCTCACCCGGGGCGCCAGGGGGTGGCATCCTTTCTAGAAGCCCGAACCCCTTTCCCGGCTCCTTTTAACCAAAAAGCCCTCCTCCGAAAACCCCCGGGGAAAAGCTACTCACCTTCTCTGGAGACGCCAGTCCCTTGGGAAAAGGCTGTTTTACATCAAATATAAATACTTTTTTATACCCAACACTCTGACCATGGGAGAGAGGAACGAAGAAACCGGTAATCGAATATTCATTCGGCTACTATCTATAATTCACAACTCGGGAAAGCGAATGCAGACCGCTGCTGTGATGGGCCAACTCAGTTCCCGTCTCCTCACCCCAAAAATTAGCCCAATTAATCTTCCGGGAAATTTTACCCAGGGCAACCAGGTTTTGTAAAATGGGAAATGCTTCCTCACCCAGCTTCAACTCGGCTCCGGGGGGCCGGGTCTGGAGGTCCCAACCAGATCCAACAGGGGCCCCAAAAATTCCCCTTCCCCGGCCCCAATAACCAGCCGATGGGGGATCCCAG
Source organism: Sebastolobus alascanus (assembly GCA_916701645.2). NCBI lineage: Eukaryota > Metazoa > Chordata > Actinopteri > Perciformes > Sebastidae > Sebastolobus > Sebastolobus alascanus. The sequence continues at coordinate 177,641 of CAKAOJ020000469.1, forward strand.
GGTACCAAATGCAAATGTTTAAGAATAATTAGTCTCCCCCTAATCCAGGGTCTTACGGGTTCCCCCTGGGCATGTGGGAAAATTATTGGAGGTTGAGGGGAGAAGGAATCAGTTACAATGCCCGAACCCCCTCATGAATCAACAAATCAAAGGAGCAGCAATTCTACTGATCCTCACGGATTTAAATTGACTTTTTTTCAACCTTAAATTTTAAGGGAAGACCCCCAGCCAAAACTCCAGAGGAAACACATTTCGGTTTGGGTTATTTATGGATCTTTTTCTTTTCATTTACCCAACACTCACGACCTGGTGACCCGGGAAGAAGATTACGGTCTGCTTCGAGATTTCCTTTCCGGCTTTTAGCCTTAAAATTTTTGGTCAAACGGGTTTTTCGGGAAAGGGGGGAAAGCAGGGTTTTTCCGCCCTTTGGACACTTTTCCGATTTACCGGCCAATCTCACGGACCATTCTCTCCTCACACACAAAAAAAAGAGCCAGAGGTACCCTTTAACCCCCACTTGGGGGAAAAACTCCAAATTCCCTAGCCCGGAGTTTTAGAAACCATCGGTTGCCTCCCTTTTAGGAACCACGGGCCCCAGAGTTTTTGAGGTGCTGAAAACCTGGACCCAGGGCAGCTTCCACTTCGGCTTTCGGACGTACCCGTTTAGGTGCTTTTTATACAGCCATGATGCCAACAGGAAATCACAACTGTCTCAAAAACAGCGAGAGATCCCCAGGGGACAAAAAACCCAAACTGCACTGCATTTAAAGGAATGGGAAAGGGAGTTTTTCGTTAATTCCCCCAAAAGGGAAAGGCTTTGGAGTTCTTGGGCATTTTGGTGAACATTGTCTTGGAGACTGTGGATACCTATACAATGAAGGGAATTAACAGTGAATACCCCAATGTGGGGGAACATTTAAAGAGGTCCCGAAACAAATCAAAAATGTGAAACTAATCCCAATTTCAGTTTAACCTTTATTTTAATCTGGGTTGAATTTGGGGCATGTCTCAATTTCAATTTTAAAGTCTACAGTGTTAATAAAACAGTTCAACAGCAAAGACTTTTAAGAATTACCCAAAAAGATTGCCGAAACAGCACTAAATTTGGTTTTGACATTTAGGATTTTCTTCATGGATTTAAAATCAACCTCACGGGACAATGTGTTTTACTTTGAAGCTTTTATATCTGTTTCGTTTTTCCCCAAAACGTTTCCTGCTTTAGTTTTTTCCTTGGACAAGCTTTATAATTGGACTTAATAGGCATCTATAGTGAGGGGAATTCACCTTAGGATTTATAACTCCACTCATGGACCTTATAAAGCTAGATGTCACCTCATCTCTACGGGATATAATCTATAGATAAAGTCAACACAAAAAAACATAGAACAGTTTTTGTAACCTTCAACTACTTGGAAGAATCCATTAATTCACTTGTCATCGGCTATAGTCAGAGAGCTTTTAGATCCTCCTATCATCCCTTTAGAGATCAAAACCCCACCACTCACCAAGATGAGCATGAAAATCCCTGAAATGATAAGACTGAGGGCAATTGCCATTCAGGCATTCTTGATGTACAGATTATGATAACATCAACATCATCACCAGATTTGGGGGAACTTGACAAACCGTCATAAACCATGTAGAGATCTATAGTAACGACCCCAACAATAATAAATCTATGATAACTCCCATTTTCACCTATAAAGGTTTTTAAGTCCTCACCAATGGATTATGTAGGTTATAGTAACCTTCAACCCTGGAAGGGTTAGTGAGATCTATAGTAACTCATGGATCATCACCATTAGAGCTATGTAGGGGACTATAGGGTAAACCCCCATCATCAACCTTGATAGAATATTGAAAGCAGCTCAAACACCCAAGTGTAGGGGGATCATGTACGTCACCCTCATCCCTTGATCCAACAAATAAAGACCTCAACCCATGAAGAATCATAGAAAAGTCAACATTCAAACCCTTGATTTAAATCTGGACGTCATCATTGAAAAGGGCAAAAAAGCCTCTCATTTACAATCTATGTCTACCCTACAATAAAAACAGAATAACGTACCCCAAACAGAAAATCTATGATTAATCAATTTACAAGAAGCATTAAGCCAACAACACCAAAAAAACTTAGAATTTTTGTCAGTTTATGATTAGGATTTAAAATCACCTCATACCAAATGAGTTTAATTTTAAAGTCCATTTTTTAAACCTTGATAAGATTTATAGAAAAACACCAAAAGAGTTTCCGAAACTTCAGTTTTTGTAGAGGGCTTAGAAACCTTTCATCATCATCTATAGATAGAGATCTATAGATAACATCACCATCATCACCTATAGATAAAGATCTATAGATA
>CAKAOJ020000469.1:187500-195000 GCA_916701645.2 Sebastolobus alascanus
TATATTCAGCTTTTTTTGTTCACATGGCTGTTTGTTTGAAGAAAACCTCACAGGTCAAAATGCTGCTCTAAAGAAAACTGGCGAGCTTTGAGATTTCAGTTTGCAGACAGAGTTTCCTTTTCCTTCAAATATGAGTTCAGTGGCAGATGAAGGTGAAGCAGTCGCTGCCATTAAAGCACTGCAGAAGAAGAAAAGGATATTAAAAGAGAACATGATGGAAATATGACTTTTATAATAGTTTCATGTATTGATGTGAGGAAGGTTACAGTCTCCTCATCGCTCCACACAAATCAACGTGTGGAGCTTCTCCGTCATCCAGGTATATTTCATTCAAATTATAGTCGTAATTTTCTCGGCAGCAGCATTCAATATATTTGTATAATTTAATTATTTCTCTATGTAGAAGCTTTTATTGTAAGTGATTGCACTGGTATCACTCCCTGTCTCCCCACAGGAGGCGGTTGCTCGGTGACAGTGCCGTTCGAGTGGCGCTGCAGAATACCAAGATGGCGTCTCTGCTGCCCCCTGTTGGTACGGACGTCTTCAGACGCTTCACATCGGCTTCACTGGGGGACATCCAACGACAACATGAAGCTGAGGAGGAGGAGCGACAGACGAGGAAGAAGAACAGACAGGTCCACAACACATGAATCACCTTTCAGCTGTCAATAACAAGGAATCAATACACTGAGAGAAGAAGTAATCAATACACTGAGAGAGGAAGTAATCAATACACTGAGAGAGGAAGTAATCAATACACTGAGAGACAAAGTAATCAATACACTGAGAGAGGAAGTAATCAATACACTGAGAGACAAAGTAATCAATACACTGAGAGAGGAAGTAATCAATACACTGAGAGAGGAAGTAATCAATACACTGAGAGACAAAGTAATCAATACACTGAGAGAGGAAGTAATCAATACACTGAGAGACAAAGTAATCAATACACTGAGAGAAGAAGTAATCAATACACTGAGAGACAAAGTAATTAATACACTGAGAGAAGAAGTAATCAATACTCTGAGAGAAGAAGTAATCAATACTCTGAGAGAAGAAGTAATCAATACACTGAGAGAAGAAGTAATCAATACTCTGAGAGAAGAAGTAATCAATACTCTGAGAGAAGAAGTAATCAATACACTGAGAGACAAAGTAATCAATACACTGAGAGAAGAAGTAATCAATACTCTGAGAGAAGAAGTAATCAATACTCTGAGAGAAGAAGTAATCAATACACTGAGAGACAAAGTAATCAATACACTGAGAGACAAAGTAATCAATACACTGAGAGACAAAGTAATCAATGCAATGAGAGAAGAAGTAATCAATACACTGAGAGAAGAAGTAATCAATACACAGAGAAGAAGTAATCAATACATTGAGAGAAGAAGTAATCAATACATTGAGAGAAGAAGTAATCAATGCAATGAGAGAAGAAGTAATCAATACACTGAGAGACAAAGTAATCAATACACTGAGAGAAGAAGTAATCAATACACTGAGAGACAAAGTAATCAATACACTGAGAGAAGAAGTAATCAATACACTGAGAGAAGAAGTAATCAATACACTTAGAGAAGAAGTAATCAATACACTGAGAGAGGAAATAATCAAAACACTGAGAGACAAAGTAATCAATAAGATAATCAATGAGAATTCAACATTAATATGTATGTCCTCTCTGATTGGTTGGCTCTCTGGTTGACAGGAAGTGGAGAACGACCTGCCCAAACCAGCCAGTGAGCTGGAGGCCGGGAAGCCCCTCCCATTCTTCTACGGAGAGCCACCCACTGAGCTCCTGAGCAGCCCATTGGAGGAGCTGGATCCCTTCTACCAATCACAGAAGGTCTCTGTCTCTTTAAGGAATGATGTCATCAGAGACATTCTCATTATGAAAAGCTGGTGAAGTCATGTTCAGTCAATGTTCAGTAACCCCAACCCTAACCCTGCCTGTAAATGATGACATCATTTATACATGTACAAGCCTGACCTCTGACCTCTGACCTCTGCAGACGTTCATCGTGGTCGGTAAAGGAAACATCATCCACAGGTTTAATGCTGAGCCGGCCTGTTACCTGCTGAGTCCCTTCAACCCGCTGAGGACCATGGCCATCAACATCCTCATTCACTCATATCCTTTGTGAAGTCACACTCCAGTCCTCCCTGATTGGTCCATGAGACCAGCAGCAACCCATGTAGTCATTTGGCTTCCTTTTTTGGTAGCCTAGTGTCTTTTTTAGGTAGTTTAGTTTTTTTTTTAGGTAGTTTAGTGTCTTTTTTTTGGTAGCCTAGTGTCTTTTTTAGGTAGTTTAGTGTCTTCTTTAGGTAGTTTAGTGTCTTTTTTTTGGTAGCCTAGTGTCTTTTTTTGGTAGTTTATTGTCTTTTTTTAGGTAGCCTAGTGTCTTTTTTTGGTTGTTTAGTGTCTTTTTTAGGTAGTTTAGTGTCTTTTTTAGGTAGTTTAGTGGGTTTTTTTGGTAGTTTGGTGTCTTTTTTTGGTAGCCTAGTGTCTTTTTTGGAGGTTTAGTGTCTTTTTTTGGTAGTTTTGTGTCTATTTTTAGGTAGCCTGGTGTCTCTTTTTAGGTAGTTTAGTGTCTTTTTTGGAAATTTAGTGTCTTTTTTTGGTAGTTTTGTGTCTTTTTTTAGGTAGCCTAGTGTCTTTTTTTGGTTGTTTAGTGTCTTTTTTTGGTTGTTTAGTGTCTTTTTTAGGTAGTTTAGTGTCTTTTTTAGGTAGTTTAGTGTCTTTTTTAGGTAGTTTAGTGGGTTTTTTTGGTAGCCTAGTGTCTTTTTTAGGTAGTTTAGTGTCTTTTTTAGGTAGGTTAGTGTCTTTTTTTTTGTAGCCTAGTGACTTTTTTGGTAATTTAGTGTCTTTTTTGGGGAAGTTTAGTGTCTTTTTTTGGTAGTTTAGTGTCTTTTTTTAGTTAGCCTAGTGTCTTTTTTTTAGGTAGCCTAGTGTCTTTTTTTAGGTAGCCTAGTGTCTTATTTTGATAGTTTAGTTTATCTTTTTGGTAGCCTAGTGTCTTTTTTTGGTAGTTTAGTGTCTTTTTTTGGTAGTTTAGTGGGGTTTTTTTGGTAGTTTAGTGTCTTTTTTTTGGTAGTTTAGTGTCTTTTTTTTAGTTAGTTTAGTGTCTTTTTTCGGAAGTTTAGTGTCTTTTTTTGGAAGTTTAGTGTCTTTTTTTGGTAGTTTAGTGTTTTATTTTAGGTAGCCTAGTGTCTTTTTTGGTAGTTTAGTGTATTTTTTTAGGTAGTTTAGTGTCTTTTTTTGGTAGCCTAGTGTCTTTTTTTTGTAGCCTAGTGTCTTTTATTGGTAGTTTAGTGTCTTCTTTGGTAGTTTAGTGTCTTTTTTGGTAGTTTGGTGTCTTTTTCGGCAGTTTAATGTCTTTTTTGGTAGTTTAGTGTCTTTTTCTTTGGTAGTTTAGTGTCTTTTTCTTTAGTAGTTTAGTGTCTTTTTTGTTAGTTTAGTGTCTTTTTCTTTGGTAGTTTAGTGTATTTTTCTTTGGTAGTTTAGTGACTTTTTCTTTGGCAGTTTAGTGTCTTTTTTGGTAGTTTAGTGTCTTTTTCTTTGGTAGTTTAGTGTATTTTTCTTTGGTAGTTTAGTGTCTTTTTCTTTGGTGGTTTAGTGTCTTTTTCGGCAGTTTTGTGTCTCTTTTGTTAGTTTAGTGATTTTTTCTTTGGTAATTTAGTGTCTTTTTCTGTGGTAGTTTAGTGTCTTTTTTGTCAGTTTAGTGTCTTTTTTGGTAGTTTGGTGTCTTTTTCGGCAGTTTAGTGTCTTTTTTGGTAGTTTAGTGTCTTTTTCTTTGGTAGTTTAGTGTCTTTTTCTTTAGTAGTTTAGTGTCCTTTTCTTTGGCAGTTTAGTGTCTTTTTTGGTAGTTTAGTGTCTTTTTCTTTGGTAGTTTAGTGTATTTTTCTTTGGCAGTTTATTGTCTTTTTTGGTAGTTTAGTGTCTTTTTCTTTGGTAGTTTAGTGTCTTTTTCGGCAGTTTTGTGTCTTTTTTGTTAGTTTAGTGATTTTTTCTTTGGTAATTTAGTGTCTTTTTCTGTGGTAGTTTAGTGTCTTTTTTGTTAGTTTAGTGATTTTTTCTTTGGGAGTTTAGTGTCCTTTTCTGTGGTAGTTTAGTGTCTTTTTTGTCAGTTTAGTGTCTTTTTCGGTAGTTTAGTGTCTTTTCTTTGGTAGTTTAGTGTCGTTTTCTTTGGTAGCTTCGAGTCTGTTTTTGGTAGTTTAGTGTCTTTTGATGGTCACTTCACATCGAGTGTTTCGTCTGGATGTGGGTCACAGTGTTTGACATATTAGTGAGTTTTTCCTTAATAAAGCAAAACTTTATTCCGTGTGTTCATCCTGGTAACGATTCTGACCAACTGTGTGTTCATGACGATAAGTAATCCTCCGGCGTGGAGCAAGACTGTTGGGTGAGTCAACACACACACACCTACACAAAGCATCAATGTGACTCCATGAAGAAGAAGAAGACTTGACGTCTTGATTCACAGCATAAAAATGGATTTTTGAAGTTAAAGTTTTAAAAAAGAGGCTCAGAAACATGGGTCAGCCTCTTCTCATTGTCAGTCGTTCATGATTCACAAAGCCGTTGTCTTCAAATAAAAGGTTACTAAAGTTCAGTTCAGTTTGAACTTTGACCTCTGTGCAAAGTTTGCAGTCACGTAGCATAAAGGTAGAAAATACTATTTAACATGAGTCCTGTTAGCCTCCCCTTCAGGCTGCATCACAGCCACAATCTGAACAAACAACATCCTGAGCATTTATCTATTGTTAGGTTCTTATCAGCAGTCGAGATAAACATGTAAAGTTGGTCCTGAAGGTGGCGCTAGAGGAAATATCCTGGAGACATTAATGTCTAAAGTATTGATCATCTGAGGAGCAGGAAGGAGATCAGGATATTTCATCACTAACGTTATATTTATACTGACTCCATCCACTGAGGAAGGCCATGAGATGTGGTCGAAAGCTTCACAAACAAGTGTTAAGAATGTTTTTGTTATTGTACATTTCTCACTCGACTATTGGTTGTAACAATCATTAAATCGTCCGAATGTTTTTTGTTTGTTGAACGTTGTTGATCATAAAGTTTTGTTCAATAATCTGCTTTTTATCGGGGTCGATGATTCCAGCTGGTTCAGATCACACTGTTGGTTGATTGAGGATCAGTATTAGACCTCCTGCTATCTTATTTGTACATGAATCAGATTTATGATTCAACTCAGCACTGTGAGTTACGTTATAAAAGGTCATCACTGTCATACCTGTGTTTTCATTCATAAGATAATCATATTTCTGAGTTGAGTTCGAGGTGAACAATATGACAGCAGATCACAGAGGTTGGCTATGATGGAGCTGATATTTAACAGAGCAAAGGATCAAATCTTCACATGGAAAAAAACAAATGGAGTGCAGCGATTAATCGATTATCAAAATAAAACAAACTGCTCAAAACACATAAAGTCTTCAGTGAAAACACTTTATCTCTCTGTGTACAGTATGTTATGTAACTTTACAGACTGGGAGTGTTATTTTTGTGTTCTCTTTGGATCGACTCACTGGTTTTACATTTATCGTTGTATTTCAATACTTCAGTGTTTTTCTGTCTTTAAACAGACTCATGTTCACAGCCATCTACACGTTTGAAGCCATCATAAAGGTTGTTTCCAGAGGCTTCTGTGTCGGAAAATTCACCTTCCTCAGAGACCCCTGGAACTGGCTGGACATCATGGTCATCAGCACGGGGTAATAATCAATAATACATGTGATATACACATATTCATCACAAACTTCATGTTCAGGGGGACTTACTAAAAGTCTCGTTGTAGTCGTTTTGAATTTCTTTGAAGTTGTTTTTCATCTCTTTGTAGTTGTTTTGTGTCTCTTTCTATTTGTTTTGCATCTCTTTTTTAGTTGCTTTGTGTCTCTTTGTAGTTGTTTTGCATGTATTTGTAGTTGTTTTGCCTCTATTTTATGTTGTTTTGCATCTCTATGTAGTTGTTTTGCCTCTCTTTGAAGTTGTTTTGCATTTCTTTGAAGTTGTTTTGCGTTTCTTCTTTTTTGTTTTGCATCTCTTCGTAGTTGTTTTGCGTCTATTTTGTAGTTTTTTTGTGTCTCTTTGAATTGTTTTGTCTCTTTGTAGTTGTTTTGTTTCTATTTTGTAGTTGTTTTGCATCTCTTTGAGTTTGTTTTGTCTCTGTAGTTATTTTGCGTCTCTTTGTGGTTGTTTTGCGTCTCTTTGTAGTTGTTTTGCGTCTCTGTGTAGTTGTTTTGTGTCTCTTTGTAGTTGTTTTGCGTCTCTTCGTAGTTGTTTTGCATCTCTTCATAGTTGTTTTGCATCTCTTTGTAGTCCTCTTGCATCTCTTTGTTTTTGAAGTTGTTTTGCATCTTTTTGTAGTTGTTTTGGATCTTTTAGTAGTTGTTTTGTATCTCTTTGTAGTTCTTTTGCATCTCTTTGTAGTCGTCATGCATCTCTTTGTAGTTGTTATGCATCTCTTTGTAGTTTTCAGTCTCTGTGGTCGTCTTGCGTCTCTTTGTAGTCGTCATGCATCTCTTTTCAGTTATTATGCGTCTCTTTGTAGTTGTTATGTATCTCTTTGTAGTTTTGCATCTCTTTGTAGTTGTTATGAGTCTCTTTGTAGTTTTCAGTCTCTGTGGTCGTCTTGCGTCTCTTTTTAGTCGTTATGCATCTCTTTGTAATTGTTTTGTCTCTCTTTTCCGTTATTATGCGTCTCTCTGAGTTGTTATGTATCTCTCTGTAGTTTTGCATCTCTTTGTAGTTTTTATGCATTTCTTTGTAGTTTTGCATCTGTTTGTAGTTGTTATGCATCTCTTTGTAGTTTTGCATCTCTTTGTAGTTGTTTTTTGTCTCTTTGTACGTGTTTTTAGTATCTTTTTAGTCTTTATGAATCCCTTTCATTTTTTTTCAGTCTCTTTGTAGTTGTTTTGACACACAATGATGATGATGATGTGTTTCAGATATCTGACGGAGTTTGTCGATTTCGGGAAACTTTCTGTGCTGACGACAGTTCCTCGAGTCCTGAAGATCATTACAGTCATCCCAGGTCAGTGTGTTTGTCTTTACAGTTTGGTCTCATACTCTGTTCTTAGCTATACCTAAGTAATGCACGGTAATTCATGTATATATCTCACTAAATCAATTCGTATGTAATTCACCTTATCGTGAACCAGAAAATATAAAGAGCGGCAAATGCCGTGAAGGAAGGAGGTTTGGATGAACGGGTGGGTCAAATAACACCGGACTTTCAACCAGGAGACCACTGTTCATGTCCCGTGTAAAACCAGAAGTCAACGTTGATTAATTTGTCACGTAACTGCCCCTTCCACAGTTATTTTAAGCCAAACCACGATCTTTTCCTGAACCTAACCAAGTCGATCTTTTCCTAAACCTAAGTCGATCTTTTCCTGAACCTAACCAAGTTGATTTTTTCCTAAACCTAACCAAGTCCATCTTTTCCTAAACCTAACCAAGTCGATCTTTTCCTA
>CAKAOJ020000469.1:200000-210000 GCA_916701645.2 Sebastolobus alascanus
TACCCAACCTACACCCACCTACATCCTCCTATACCCAACCTACACCTTCCTACACCCTCCTACACCCACCTACACCCTCCTATACCCAACCTACACCCTCCTAAACCCTCCTACACCCAACCTACACCCTCCTATACCCAACCTACACCCTCCTACACCCACCTACACCCTCCTATACCCAACCTACACCCTCCTACACCCTCCTACACCCACCTACACCCTCCTATACCCAACCTACACCCTCCTACACCCTCCTACACCCAACCTACACCCTCCTATACCCAACCTACACCCTCCTACACCCACCTACACCTAACATGCACCCAACCTACACCCTCCTACACCCTCCTACACCCTCCTACACCCACCTATACCACACCTACACCCTAACTTCCTGTTGGACTCGTGTGTGTTTCAGGGTTGGACGAGGACCGGAGGTCGTGTTCTCAGTGTTGGCTTGCCTGCGCCGGCTTACTCCTGAATTGGAACTGTTGTGGTTGTTGGCGGTGGCTCAAACAGCTGCTTTACGCCTTCATCACAAACCCGTTCTTCGACCTTGGGGTCGTCGTCTGCCTCGTCCTCAACACCCTCTTCATGGCCATGGAACACTATCCAATGACGCCGAGGTTTGAAGAGATGCTGGCTTACACAGCACTGGTCAGTGTTCAAGAAAAGTCTGAAGCTTTAAAGTGGAAGTGAATCAGTCAACCAAGTTTGATTTGTTACACGGCTTTGTTGAATACTCGATTCTGATTGGTCAATCACGGCATTCTGCGGTCTGTGATTTCTTTATAACAGTGCTACGTTGCTACGTATAAAAAACCGTTACTACGTATAACAGACCTTTACTACGTAAAACAGACTGTTGCTACGTATAGCAGACCGTTGCTAAGTAGAAAAGACCGTTGCTACGTATAACAGACCGTTGCTACGTATAACACACCGTTGCTACGTATAACAGACCGTTGCTACGTATAACAAACTGTTACTACCTATAACAGACCGTTGCTACGTATAACAAACTGTTACTACCTATAACAGACCGTTGCTACGTATAACAGACCGTTGCTACGTATAACAGCGTTTTTGTGTCAGATTATTGATTTCTTCAGTAAGTAGCCGTGTAATAAGCGGGATAATGTACAGCTAGCAGGTCATTGTTGTGAAATAAACCCCTTCGGGGCGATGGACCTGACCTCTGACCCCTGACCATTCTCAGGCCTTCACAGCGATCTTCGCAGCTGAGATGGTGGTCAAACTCGTGGCCATGGACCCGTACGGATACTTCCAGGTGGGACTTCCTGTTTGTTACCAGCTTAGTGCTGATGATTGAAAGCTGTTCCCATGGTAACGTGTCTGTTCCCATGGTAACGTGTCTGTTTACATGGTTACAGGTGGGATGGAACATCTTTGACAGCATCATTGTCGTCATCAGTCTGTTGAATCTGTTGTTAGCCGATGTCTCAGGTCTCTTCTCTCTCCGGGGACTTATACTGGTCAGTGGGACGACATATCAATATTACTGTCTAGCTGGCTACCTGTCTGTCTGTCTACCTGTCTGTCTACCTGTCTACCTGTCTGTCTGTCTGTTTACCTGTCTGTGTGTCTACCTGTCTGTCTACCCGTCTACCTGTCTGTCTGTCTGTCTACATGTCTGTCTACCTACCTGTCTGTCTACCTGTCTACCTACCTGTCTACCTACCTTCCTGTCTGTCTACCTGTCTACCTACCTGTCTGTCTACCTGTCTACCTATCTGTCTACCTACCTGTCTACTTGTCTCCTTACCTGTCTACCTGTCTGTATACCTGTCTACCTGTCTGTCTGTCTACCTGTCTGTCTACCTACCTGTCTGTCTACCTGTCTACCTATCTGTCTACCTACCTGTCTACTTGTCTCCTTACCTGTCTACCTGTCTGTATACATGTCTACCTGTCTGTCTGTCTACCTATCTGTCTACCTACCTGTCTGTCTACCTGTCTACCTACCTGTCTACCTACCTGTCTACTTGTCTCCTTACCTGTCTACCTGTCTGTATACCTGTCTACCTGTCTGTCTGTCTACCTGTCTGTCTACCTACCTGTCTGTCTACCTGTCTACCTACCTGTCTACCTACCTACCTGTCTGTCTACCTGTCTATCTGTCTACCTACCTGTCTGTCTACCTGTCTACCTACCTACCTGTCTACCTACCTGTCTACCTACCTACCTGTCTACCTACCTGTCTACTTGTCTCCTTACCTGTTTACCTACCTGTCTACCTGTCTTTCTAACTGTCTACATACCTGTCTACCTGTCTACCTACCTACCTGTCTCCTTACCTGTCAACTTACCTGTCTATCTGTCTACCTGTCTCCTTACCTGTCTACCTACCTGTCTACCTGTCTACCTGTCTACCTGTCTCCTTACCTGTCTACTTACCTGTCTACCTACCTGTCTACCTGTCTACCTGTCTACTTACCTGTCTACCTACCTGTCTACCTGTCTACCTACCTGTCTGCCTACCTGTCTCCTGTGCAGATGCGGATGTTGAGGCTGGCCAGGTGGTGGCCGGCCCTCCATGTGTTGCTAAAGGTCATCTGGACCTCAGTGAGGGCTCTGAGGAACCTGACTCTCGTCTTGCTCATCATGGTCTTCATCTTCACCGTGGTCGGCATGCAGCTGTTCCAGCACGACTACCAAGACCGCGTCTGTCGCATCTCAGCGGACTGCGAGCTTCCTCGCTGGCACATGAGCACCTTCTACCACGCCTTCCTCATCATCATCAGGGTCCTGTGTGGAGAGTGGATCGAGACCTTGTGGGACTGCATGGAGGTCTCAGGTCAGACCACGTGTCTGATCTTCTTCATGATGGTCCTGGTCATTGGAAACCTGCTGGTGAGTCTCCACAGGTAGACACTTTTTGACCTGAGCCTGGTTCCTGTACGTCACTAATCCTCCAGTCCAGCAGGTCAGCTGTAGCTACAAACAGATCCAGGTCTGGGGTCAAAGGTTCAGGGTTTTGGCTTGAATCTGGCTGAATAATATTTATACCAATAAAGGTACAGGTCCTGAGTCTGTTCTGGACCTTGGACTCTGGATCTGAATCTGAATCTGATCCTGACCTTACTGCAGGTCCTGTATCTGTTCCTGATTATTTTCCTGGTCCTGAGTGTGTTCCTGGTCTGGTTTCAGGTCCTGAATCTGTTCCTGGCCTTGTTGCTGAGATCGGTCAGCATTGAAAGTCCGGTGGCTCCAGAAGAAAAAGAAGCAAACAACTTTCAGATCGCCATGAGCCGGATCTATCAGGCTGTGGGTTCTCTGCTGGGAAAGAAGACCCATATGAACCCAGACCCCCCAGGTAGGACCAGAACCAGAACCAGAGCAAAGACTTTACTAACTGACTCATTTAGTTGAGATGAAACCGTTAATAACGAGATTTCAGATTTTATGACTGAATGTATTTTGTATTTGATGGTTAGAGGTCGACGGTCAGGAGGTCAACAGGAAGCAGTACCTGGCCTTGACCTTGGTAACCACAAACCAGCCGGTATCAGAGGTCAAGGCCCTCAGCGGTGACCACGGCAACCTGACCAGCAACTACCCTAACACCGCCGATGCCGCCAAGACGCCTGAAAATGAAGAAGAGAAAGAGGAAAAAGTAAACTGTTTTTTATTCTCTTGATACCTGAAGTGTGAACTGGACTAGAGCTGATTAAGCCGATGTACCGAGAGACGTGAAAGTCTGCGATACCAATGTTTAAAATAACAATTTGACCGATACCGATGTTTTGTTTATTTAGTTTTTGCTGTTATTTATTCCTCTTTTGTCCCAGGGAAACAAAAACCTCTTCAGTATAAAACAAGACCTGAACTCATTCAGCATTTCATCACTCTGTCTCCGAATGAGCACAAATTCAATCGTTTATGAAACAACCTTTGATAAAGATAATTTTTTAATAACAAGAAGTCTTTTCAGCTGCTAAACAACCACCGACTCAATGAGGAGAATGTTTCAGTACAGCCCAACACACATTTAATAAATTAAATGTAAAAGCCATTAGAAACATAACAGACTGTATATGTGCGGCCCACTGTAATAATGTTTCCTCTAGCGCCACCTTCAGGTCAACATGTTAATGTGTCCAATACTTTGGTTTATGACCAGATACCTGCAGAACTAAAGACATTCATCAGCCTCAGCTGGGCTCTGTGGTTACTGATAATCAGCTAATACTAGCATGCTAACACGCTAAACTAATGTTAGCATGCTAACACGCAAAACTAATGTTAGCGTGCTAACAGGCTAAACTAATGTTAGAATGCTAACAGGCTAAACTAATGTTAGAATGCTAACAGACTAAACTAATGTTAGCGTGCTAACAGGCTAAACTAATGTTAGAATGCTAACAGACTAAACTAATGTTAGCGTGCTAACAGGCTAAACTAATGTTAGAATGCTAACAGACTAAACTAATGTCAGCATACTAACACGCTAAACTAATGTTAGCATGCTAACACGCTAAACTAATGTTAGCGTGCTAACATGCTAAACTAATGATAGCATGCTAACATGCTAAACTAATGTTAGAATGCTAACAGACTAAACTAATGTTAGCATACTAACACGCTAAACTAATGTTAGCATTCTAACAGGCTAAACTAATGTTAGCGTGCTAACACGCAAAACTAATGTTAGCGTGCTAACAGGCTAAACTAATGTTAGAATGCTAACACGCAAAACTAATGTTAGCGTGCTAACAGGCTAAACTAATGTTAGAATGCTAACAGGCTAAACTAATGTTAGCGTGCTAACAGGCTAAACTAATGTTAGAATGCTAACAGACCAAACTAATGTTAGCGTGCTAACAGGCTAAACTAATGTTAGAATGCTAACAGTCTAAACTAATGTTAGCGTGCTAACAGGCTAAACTAATGTTAGCATGCTAACACGCTAAACTAATGTTAGTGTGCTAACATGCTAAATTAATGATAGCATGCTAACATGCTAAACTAATGTTAGAATGCTAACAGACTAAACTAAGATGGTGAACATGGTAAACCTGCTACATCAGCATGTTAGCATTGTCACTTTTAGCATGTTAGCATGCTGATGTTAGCATTTGGCAGCCTCACAGAGCTGCTAGCAGGACTTGAGATTCTGGTTAAACCGCTGAACAACAATAATAAAAGACTGCAAAGCTGCTATATGGACTTGTAACAGAATATTTCTAAACTGTGGTATTAGTACTTTTACTCCATTAAATGATCCAAGTACTTCAAACAATCACGTCAAAGTTTACTGGACTGTCAGCTGCATAACTGACATGAACAGTTTTCATTGTAATAAATTGATTTTCACCACGGAGACATTTTACACATCGTGGAAAAAAATCTAAATCAAAATCAAGTGAATTTGAGTGAAGCTACAGAGCTCCTGATCGCAGGTACGGGACAGATCCATTGGTTTCATAACAAAATCAATTGAATTGATCAAAACTAATTGTATAGAAACATGTGAGGGTTCAGACCATTGGTGAGTTCTAATAAACTAAAATCTGTTCTCTGTTTGTTCAGAAACATCCTGACGTTCAGCAGCAGCAAGAAGATAAATACCAGAGAGGAGACACACCTGACGACTGCTGCAGCGACAGTACGAGTCTTTCTGTAACAGTGATGAAGAACAGGAGCCAATAAAGGATCAATAACAGCCCAACCAGTGATCACCAGCAGCCCAACCAGTGATCACTAACAGCCCAACCAGTGATCAATAACAGCCCAACCAGTGATCACTAACAGCCCAACCAGTGATCAATAACAGCCCAACCATTGACCACTAACAGCCCAACCAGTGATCAATAACAGCCCAACCAGTGATCAATAACAGCCCAATCAGTGATCAATAACAGCCCAACCAGTGATCACTAACAGCCCAACCAGTGATCAATAACAGCCTAACCAGTGATCAATAACAGCCCAATCAGTGATCACTAACAGCCCAACCAGTGATCAATAACAGCCCAACCAGTGATCAATAACAGCCCAATCAGTGATCAATAACAGCCCAACCAGTGATCAATAACAGCCCAACCAGTGATCAATAACAGCCCAACCAGTGATCACTAACAGCCCAACCAGTGATCAATAACAGCCTAACCAGTGATCAATACCAGCCCAATCAGTGATCAATAACAGCCCAACCAGTGATCACTAACAGCCCAACCAGTGATCAATAACAGCCTAACCAGTGATCAATACCAGCCCAATCAGTGATCAATAACAGTCCAATCAGTGATCAATAACAGCCCAATCAGTGATCAATAACAGCCCTGATAATTCTGTGTTTCAGAGTGTTACCGTTGCTGTCCGTTCCAGAGCATAGACACGTCCCAGGGTGGAGGGAGGGTCTGGTCTAACTTCAGAAGAGCCTGTTTCTCCATCGTACAACACAGATGCTTTGAGATCTTCATCATCGTCATCATCCTGCTGAGCAGCGCAGCTCTGGTGAAGATATTAAACATTAATATATTTATACTTATATATCTATATATCTATATATATAAATATATATATCTATATATATATATATATAGATATATATATATATTATTACTAGTGTAGCTCTGGTGAAGATATTAAAAATTAATATATATATATATTATTACTAGTGCACTAGTGCACCCGGCCAGGTGTTAACATCAGTCTGTCTGTCCTGATACACCTGACCAGGTGTTACATCAGTGTGTCTGTCCTGATACACCTGGCCAGGTGTTACATCAGTGTGTCTGTCCTGATACACCTGGCCAGGTGTTACATCAGTGTGTCTGTCCTGATACACCTGGCCAGGTGTTACATCAGTGTGTCTGTCCTGATACACCTGGCCAGGTGTTACATCAGTGTATCTGTCCTGATACACCTGGCCAGGTGTTAACATCAGTCTGTCTGTCCTGATACACCTGGCCAGGTGTTACATCAGTCTGTCTGTCCTGATACACCTGGCCAGGTGTTAACATCAGTCTGTCTGTCCTGATACACCTGGCCAGGTGTTAACATCAGTGTGTCTGTCAACAGATGTTTGAGGACGTCCACCTGCAGCACCGTCAGGTCTTAAAGACGGTTCTGGAGAGAGCAGATCAGGTGTTCACCTTCGTCTTCCTCATGGAGATGCTTCTCAAGTGGATCGCCTTCGGACTCAAGAAATACTTTAGCAGCGCCTGGTGCTGGCTCGACTTCCTCATCTTACACGTAAGATTGAGATCAATAACTGTGATTATTGGTGATATATTGATCATCAGCTGTCTGTTAAAGCTGACTGTCAGTTCAAGATTAACTTCAATGGAAACTGACCTGCAGGTAGAGACTAAACAAACTGGAATGGTCCCAGTACCAGTCTGTACTGGGTAAACTGGTCCCAGTATTGTTTCTACCAGTTGGTACTGGGTAAACTGGTCCCAGTATTGTTTCTACCAGTCTGTACTGGGTAAACTGGTCCCAGTATTGTTTCTACCAGTTGGTACTGGGTAAACTGGTCCCAGTATTGTTTCTACCAGTCTGTACTGGGTAAACTGGTCCCAGTATTGTTTCTACCAGTCTGTACTGGGTAAACTGGTCCCAGTATTGTTTCTACCAGTTGGTACTGGGTAAACTGGTCCCAGTATAGATGTTAACCCTGTGTTGTCTCTTCCAGGTGTCTCTGGTGTCTCTGGCAGCGAACTGGTTTGGATGCTCTGAACTGGGAATCGTCCAGACTCTGAGAGCTCTGGGGCCGCTGAGGGCCCTGTCTCGCTTCCCAGGCCTGAGGGTGAGACAGGCACTATACTACTATACTACTGTTAATATACTACTATACTACTGTTAATATACTACTATACTAATACTATACTACTGTTAATATACTACTATACTAATACTATACTACTGTTAATATACTACTATACTAATACTATACTACTGTTAATATACTACTATACTAATACTACACTACTGTTAATATACTACTATACTAATACTATACAACTGTTAATATACTACTATACTAATACTATACAACTGTTAATATACTACTATACTAATACTATACTACTGTTAATATACTACTATACTAATACTACACTACTGTTAATATACTACTATACTAATACTATACAACTGTTAATATACTACTTTACTAATACTATACAACTGTTAATATACTATTATACTAATACTATACAACTGTTAATATACTAATATACTAATACCATACTACTGTTAATATACTACTATACTAATTCTATACTACTGTTAATATACTACTATACTAATACTATACAACTGTTAATATACTACTATACTAATACTATACTACTGTTAATATACTACTATACTAATACTATACAACTGTTAATATACTACTATACTAATACTATACTACTGTTAATATACTAATATATTAATACTATACTACTGTTAATATACTACTATACTAATACTATACAACTGTTAATATACTACTATACTAATACTATACTACTGTTAATATACTACTATACTAATACTATAATACTGTTAATATACTACTATACTGTCTGTATGCAGGTGTTTACCTGTCTCTCTCTCTACCTGTCTCTGTGCAGGTGTTTACCTGTCTCTCTCTCTACCAGTCTCTGTGCAGGTGTTTACCTGTCTCCCTCTCTACCTGTCTGTGTGCAGGTGTTTACCTGTCTCTCTCTCTACCAGTCTCTGTGCAGGTGTTTACCTGTCTCTCTCTCTACCAGTCTCTGTGCAGGTGTTTACCTGTCTCCCTCTCTACCTGTCTGTGTGCAGGTGTTTACCTGTCTCTCTCTCTACCTGTCTGTGTACAGGTGTTTACCTGTCTCCCTCTCTACCTGTCTGTGTACAGGTGGTGGTCCAGGTTCTGGTCCGGTCCGTCCCGTCCATGGTTAACGTGCTGCTAGTGTTTCTGATGGTCTGGCTTCTCTTCAGCGTCCTGGGAGTGACTTTGTTTGCTGGGAAGTTTTATTACTGTTTTAATGAGACGTCAGGGGAAATCTTGCTACATGAGGACGTGAACAACAAGACCGAGTGTTTCTATCTGATGATGATGGAAAACTTCACCGAGCTCAGATGGAAGAATCCAAAGCTTAACTACGACCACGTGTTGAACGGTTACCTGACGCTGCTGCACGTGGTCAGTGTGAACTCTCTCATTGTGAACATTCAGTGTGAGCTAGAAAACAATGAATCCAGGTTATAAACTCGCTGATAACACTATGATGGTTGTTGTGGTCGTACACACAATCACTCCTATAAAACAAGTCCTGTGTAGTTCACATATGGATCTCATTTCCTGCCACACCTCAAAAAACTAACAACAAACTAACAACAGTTGTTTTATTTCCTATGGTTCACTAACAGACACAGCGTGGTTTGCAAATACAAAACATAGCCTACCTATCAAATAAATACACATTTTTCTAATGGTTCATAATGTCTTACAAGTACAAAAAATATATATATTACAAGTACAAAAGTATACCCTACAAGTACAAAAGATATACCCTACAAGTACAAAAGATACACCCTACAAGTACAAAAGATATACCCTACAAGTACAAAAGATACACCCTACAAGTACAAAAGATATACCCTACAAGTACAAAAGATGTACCCTACAAGTACAAAAGATGTACCCTATGTACTGTCCCCGACCTCCACGCGACACTGAAGAGACGTGTCAGCCAAGACAGTCCAACAATGTCCAGAGCCTTCAGCATCTCAGGGTGAATCTCATCAGCGCCCGGCGTCTTGCTGCTGAGGAGCTTTTTGACGACCTCAGCGACCTCCACCAAGGATATGGACAAGCCTTCCCCCGAGTCTTCAGACTCTGCCTCCTCTACGGAGGACGTGTTGGTCGGGTTCAGGAGTTCCTCAAAGTGCTCCTTCCACCGCTCAATGATATCCACAGTCCGGGTCCACAGTTCTCCTGCTGAACACAGCCTGAGTCAAGCCCAGCTTTCTATACGACCACAAAGTCGATCACTGA
>CAKAOJ020000469.1:215000-217500 GCA_916701645.2 Sebastolobus alascanus
AACACTAACTTCCCGTTTAGCCCTATGCTAACACTAACTTCCAGTTTAGCCCTATGCTAACACTAACTTCCAGTTAGCCCTATGCTAACACTAACTTCCCGTTTAGCTCTATGCTAACACTAACTTCCCGTTTAGCCCTATGCTAACACTAATTTCCAGTTTAGCCAAATGCTAACACTAACTTCCAGTTTAGCCCTATGCTAACACTAACTTCCCGTTTAGCCCTATGCTAACACTAACTTCCCGTTTAGCTCTAGGCTAACACTAACTTCCCGTTTAGCCCTATGCTAACACTAACTTCCCGTTTAGCCCTATGCTAACACTAACTTCCAGTTTAGACCTATGCTAACACTAACTTCCCGTTTAGACCTATGCTAACACTAACTTCCCGTTTAGCCCTATGCTAACACTAACTTCCAGTTTAGACCTTTGCTAACACTAACTTCCAGTTAGCCCTATGCTAACACTAACTTCTAGTTTAGCCCTATGCTAACACTAACTTCCAGTTAGCCCTATGCTAACACTAACTTCCAGTTAGCCCTATGCTAACACTAACTTCCAGTTTAGACCTATGCTAACACTAACTTCCAGTTAGCCCTATGCTAACACTAACTTCCAGTTAGCCCTATGCTAACACTAGCTTCCAGTTTAGACCTTTGCTAACACTAACTTCCAGTTAGCCCTATGCTAACATTAACTTCTAGTTTAGCCCTATGCTAACACTAACTTCCAGTTAGCCCTATGCTAACACTAGCTTCCAGTTTAGACCTTTGCTAACACTAACTTCCAGTTAGCCCTATGCTAACATTAACTTCTAGTTTAGCCCTATGCTAACACTAACTTCCAGTTAGCCCTATGCTAACACTAACTTCCAGTTAGCCCTATGCTAACACTAACTTCCAGTTAGCCCTATGCTCACACTAACTTCAAGTTAGCCCTATGCTAACACTAACTTCCAGTTAGCCCTATGCTAACACTAACTTCCAGTTAGCCCTATGCTAACACTAGCTTCCAGTTTAGACCTATGCTAACACTAACTTCCAGTTAGCCCTATGCTAACACTAACTTCCAGTTTAGACCTATGCTAACACTAACTTCCCGTTTAGCCCTATGCTAACACTAACTTCCAGTTTAGACCTATGCTAACACTAACTTCCAGTTTAGACCTATGCTAACACTAACTTCCCGTTTAGCCCTATGCTAACACTAACTTCCGGTTTAGACCTATGCTAACACTAACTTCCCGTTTAGCCCTATGCTAACACTAACTTCCAGTTTAGACCTATGCTAACACTAACTTCCAGTTTAGACCTATGCTAACACTAACTTCCCGTTTAGCCCTATGCTAACACTAACTTCCGGTTTAGACCTATGCTAACACTAACTTCCCGTTTAGCCCTATGCTAACACTAACTTCCAGTTTAGACCTATGCTAACACTAACTTCCCGTTTAGCCCTATGCTAACACTAACTTCCAGTTTAGACCTATGCTAACACTAACTTCCAGTTTAGCCCTAGGCTAACACTAACTTCCAGTTAGCCCTATGCTAACACTAACTTCCAGTTAGCCCTATGCTAACACTAACTTCCAGTTAGCCCTATGCTAACACTAACTTCCAGTTTAGACCTATGCTAACACTAACTTCCAGTTTAGCCCTATGCTAACACTAACTTCCGGTTAGCCCTATGCTAACACTAACTTCCAGTTAGCCCTATGCTAACACTAACTTCCAGTTAGCCCTATGCTAACACTAACTTCCTGTCAGCCCTATGCTAACACTAACTTCCGGTTAGCCCTATGCTAACACTAACTTCCAGTTAGCCCTATGCTAACACTAACTTCCAGTTAGCCCTATGCTAACACTAACTTCCTGTCAGCCCTATGTTAACACTAACTTCCAGTTAACCCTATGCTAACACTAACTTCCAGTTTAGACCTATGCTAACTTAAATGGAGATACAATAATTCAATCGTGTGACTCTTCTTGACTTTCCAAATTATCGACCGAATCGATCAGATGCTGAAAGTGAAACGAGTCTTTTATCCGTGTTTTTTCAGCCGCTACAGTAGCGACGGCGGAGCCTATGACGTAAGCACAAGTTTAACTATCTTGGTTGTGATTGGCCAGTGAGTCCAGTCCTGGATGGTGATTGAGGAAAGTTTTGTCCAAATCTGTGTTTGTTGCCGTTCTCTGAGTTTGAGTTTGAGTCGGGGTTTGTGCATCGAGGTCTCCACAGATCAGCACATTTCCCTGAGACCTGCAGATCTGAGACCTGCAGACCTGAGACCTGCAGATCTGAGACCTGCAGACCTGAGACCTGAAGATCTGAGACCTGCAGACCTGAGACCGGCAGATCTGAGACCTGCAGACCTGAGACCGGCAGATCTGAGACCTGCAGACCTGAGACCTGCAGATCTGAGACCTGCAGACCTGAGACCTGCAGACCTGAGACCTGCAGATCTGAGACCTGCAGACCTGAGACCTGAAGATCTGAGACC
>CAKAOJ020000469.1:222500-270000 GCA_916701645.2 Sebastolobus alascanus
ACCCGGAGTAAACCCACACTAACCTGCATGTCTTTAGACTGTGGGAGGAAACTGGAGAACCCAGAGAAAACGCTAAATGCTAACATGTGGAGAACATGCTAACTCCACACAGAAGGGCCCCAAGCCGGGATGGAACCTGCGACCCTCAGCAGTGATAACCACTTCACTTAATATCTGTATTATTATCTATGTATAACACTATTATCTATATTAGCATTATGTCTAATATTATTATTATTATTGTTATTATTATCAGAGCTAGCAGATGATTATTGATTATTGTTACGTACAGGTGTCCTGTGAACCAATCAGCAGCAGCCTTCCGAGGAAGCAGGAAGACATGGCAGCGACGGTGATCCAGAAAGCGTACAGGAGACACGTCCTGCAGCACGGAGACGGCGAAGAGACGGCGATCCAGTTTGTGGACAGTGGCGGTCAGTGAGTTTCTCCTCTACGCTGCTCAGATGAGAACCTGAGAGACTCTATCATCACCTGAGAGACTCTATCATCACCTGAGGGACTCTATCATCACCTGAGGGACTCTATCATCACCTGAGGGACTCTATCATCAGCTGAGAGACTCTATCATCACCTGAGAGACTCTATCATCACCTGAGAGACTCTATCATCACCTGAGAGACTCTATCATCACCTGAGGGACTCTATCATCAGCTGAGAGACTCTATCATCACCTGAGAGACTCTATCATCACCTGAGAGACTCTATCATCACCTGAGAGACTCTATCATCACCTGAGGGACTCTATCATCACCTGAGAGACTCTATCATCACCTGAGGGACTCTATCATCACCTGAGAGACTCTATCATCACCTGAGAGACTCTATCATCACCTGAGGGACTCTATCATCACCTGAGAGACTCTATCATCACCTGAGAGACTCTATCATCACCTGAGAGACTCTATCATCACCTGAGGGACTCTATCATCAGCTGAGAGACTCTATCATCACCTGAGAGACTCTATCATCACCTGAGGGACTCTATCATCACCTGAGAGACTCTATCATCACCTGAGAGACTCTATCATCACCTGAGCGACTCTATCATCACCCGAGGGACTCTATCATCACCTGAGGGACTCTAGGACTCTATCATCACCTGAGAGACTCTAGGACTCTATCATCACCTGAGGGACTCTATCATCACCTGAGAGACTCTATCATCACCTGAGAGACTCTATCATCACCTGAGGGACTCTATCATCACCTGAGAGACTCTATCATCACCTGAGAGACTCTATCATCACCTGAGAGACTCTATCATCACCTGAAGGACTCTATCATCACCTGAGAGACTCTATCATCACCTGAGAGACTCTATCATCACCTGAGAGACTCTATCATCACCTGAGAGACTCTATCATCACCTGAAGGACTCTATCATCACCTGAGAGACTCTATCATCACCTGAGGGACTCTATCATCACCTGAGAGACTCTATCATCACCTGAGAGACTCTATCATCACCTGAGAGACTCTATCATCACCTGAGAGACTCTATCATCACCTGAGAGACTCTATCATCACCTGAGGGACTCTATCATCAGAGGGACTCTATCATCACCTGAGAGACTCTATCATCACCTGAAGGACTCTATCATCAGCTGAGAGACTCTATCATCACCTGAGAGACTCTATCATCACCTGAGGGACTCTATCATCAGCTGAGAGACTCTATCATCACCTGAGGGACTTTATCATCACCTGAGGGACTCTAGGACTCTATCATCACCTGAGGGACTCTAGGACTCTATCATCACCTGAGGGACTCTATCATCACCTGAGAGACTCTATCATCACCTGAGGGACTCTATCATCACCTGAGGGACTCTAGGACTCTATCATCACCTGAGGGACTCTATCATCACCTGAGAGACTCTATCATCACCTGAGGGACTCTATCATCACCTGAGGGACTCTATCATCACCTGAGGGACTCTATCATCACCTGAGGGACTCTAGGACTCTATCATCACCTGAGGGACTCTAGGACTCTATCATCACCTGAGGGACTCTATTATCACCTGAGGGACTCTATCATCACCTGAGGGACTCTATCATCACCTGAGAGACTCTATCATCACCTGAGAGACTCTATCATCACCTGAGAGACTCTATCATCACCTGAGTGACTCTATCATCACCTGAGGGACTCTATCATCACCTGAGGGACTCTATCATCACCTGAGGGACTCTATCATCACCTGAGGGACTCTATCATCACCTGAGGGACTCTATCATCACCTGAGGGACTCTAGGACTCTATCATCACCTGAGAGACTCTGACATCACCTGAGTGACTCTATCATCACCTGAGGGACTCTATCATCACCTGAGGGACTCTATCATCACCTGAGGGACTCTATCATCACCTGAGGGACTCTATCATCACCTGAGAGACTCTATCATCACCTGAGGGACTCTATCATCACCTGAGGGACTCTATCATCACCTGAGAGACTCTATCATCACCTGAGAGACTCTATCATCACCTGAGAGACTCTATCATCACCTGAGAGACTCTATCATCACCTGAGGGACTCTATCATCACCTGAGGGACTCTATCATCACCTGAGGGACTCTATCATCACCTGAGAGACTCTATCATCACCTGAGAGACTCTATCATGCGCTGCTCCATTCAACATACAGCAACCAAAAACTGATCGATTGATTATAGGTTATTAACCGCATGCTCCTCCAATACATTTAATTTAACCAAGACATCCTTCTACTATCACAGGATCATATTTGTAGTAACCTGGTGCCCCAAACAATTTTACTCCATTATACAATTTTAGATTATTATACATTTTTTATTTCATTATACATTTTACTTTATTATACATTTTTAGATTATTATAATTTTTTTATTATACATTTTTTTATTATACATTTTACTTTTTTATACATTTTTAGATTTTTATACGTTTTTTATTATACATGTTACTTCATTATACATTTTTACTTTATTATACATTTTAACTTTATTATGCAGGTTACTTTCTTATACATTTTACAGTTTATTTCCTTTATTATAGCCTACAATTTGAGTTGTATTTTGTTGTGCAGCGTTGATATGTTGTTGTTGTTGTTGTTGATGTTGTTTCTCTTTTATATTTGTAAAACTTAACAAATTAAACAAACTAATTAAATGCATCTCAAAACATTTTATGTTGTTTGATATTTATTTTATCTGGTGGGTGTCACTAATAAATGATAAATGATAACCCCCCTCGGTGGCCTCTGATTGGCTGTTTGGGCTGCTGGTGGCTAGCTAGCTTGTAGCTAGCTTTTAGCTAGCTTGTCTGGAGACTGACCAAGTCCTCAGGAAGAGCGCTGGTCGTTGATCCCTTCTTCCGTAGTGGCCTAACGGCGGAACTACAACTTCCGTGTCCGTCACGTGATGCCATCGGGCCCTAAAAGACTTTTCCCCGTAGACTTACATTGGGAAAGAGACGTCTGTAACTCAGAGGATCATTTATTTAAAGGTGAATCAACTCCGCAGTATGAACACTCTAATAGTCCTTATTTAAATCATCAGGTCCTAAAAGTTATTTTAGTTAGTTATTAGAGTTATTTCCCTTCCTACCTTCATGTGAATGAGACCCAGACCGTGATGACGGCGTGACGTCGGGACGGATTCATGAGACCGAGCGGACGTTACTGCGCATGTTCCATCGGCCCGACGGACGCAGAAGATCGCCGGAAGATCCGGGTACTTTTCCAGACAGAAGTCGAGCCAGTTTGGCTTCATGCTCCGCTGAGACTCTCTGACGGGAATGAACGAGGATCCAGATCTCTTAATACATCCATTAGACTGACAAGCTAGCTATCTAAGTACCCAGCCGTCCTTCCAGCGGGCTGGAGGCCAACGGCAGCTCTGTAAAGATAAACTGAGGGCGTATAAATCTTTGGATGTCTATAGTTAACTATCCTTCAGTAAAGTCAGTCACAAAGAGAGTCGGACAATATGGGAGAAGCGTTTCAGAGACGGAGAGAAAGGGTTGCTAATAGTTTAGCCTTCTGCTAACAGCAGCCAACGGCTCACGGCTGCTGTTAGCAGAAGGGTAAATATGATCAACATTTACTCTCCATCTCTGAAACGTTTCTCTCATATTGTAGCTCTCTAGAGCCTCCAATCACAGTTTGGCATCTCAAATGTTTGTGATATCTGGATTCTGGCACCAACAACACAGCAAGATGACATTTTAGATGTTTAACTTTAGCCCAATGCTAGTGTTAGTTAGCCTCCAGCTAACACCGTGACCTCATCATGACCTCATCATGACCTCATCATGATGTCATCACTAACAGGGTCTATATTTGTCAGGACTGGAACAGTATACGTAGCATAATGTCGCATTTTATCATTCTTGAGTGTATATAATTATTGTATTTATGTGTCTTTAACCTTTAACTTGATTGTTATTTACTGCTCTGTACCACAAAGTCACATTCCTGATGGGACCAGTCTGTGTTCAGCCAGACTGGAGGTGAAGTCTAACCAGTCTAACCAGTCTAACCAGTGCTGGCCTCAGTGTGAAGCTGACTCTGACCAGCAGGATCCAGAGGGTCTTTGGGGATCCTCCAGTCCTCCAGGGGACGCTGCATGGAGACGTGGAGGACCAAAGAGTTCTGCTCTCCTGGACAGTGGAAGCTCAGGCTCAGATAGAAACACCTGCTCAGGTAGAGGAGGAGCTGCAGCTGTGATCTGATGAAACTCACTGTTTCCTCTCACTGATGACTCTCTGGTTTCTGCTCACAGCTCTTCAGGTTGGTGGGAGTCAGACAGACAGACTGGAAACCAGTGGACTGGTCCACAGCAGCAGTCTGGATCGTATTACTCCTCCTCTCACCTGGAGATCACCTGCTCAGGTAAGACCATCAGTGACAGCTGATATAACCGTAGGGGTTCTTGTCCGCCGTGGGCACAAGGGTTTGATACCCAGTAGAACATTTTCCGTCATGTGACTGATATCAACGAGTTCAATCAGGCTGCAACCACACCTACTGTATTCTTCACGCGAGGTTAGTGTGGGTTTACTCCAGGTTCTCAGGTTTCCTCCCACAGTCTAAAGACATGCAGGTTAGCGTGGGTTTACTCCGGGTTCTCAGGTTTCCTCCCACAGTCTAAAGACATGCAGGTTAGTGTGGGTTTACTCCGGGTTCTCAGGTTTCCTCCCACAGTCTAAAGGCATGCAGGTTAGTGTGGGTTTACTCCGGGTTCTCAGGTTTCCTCTCACAGTCTAAAGGCATGCAGGTTAGTGTGGGTTTACTCCGGGTTCTCAGGTTTCCTCTCACTGTCTAAAGACATGCAGGTTAGCGTGGGTTTACTCCGGGTTCTCTGGTTTCCTCCCACAGTCTAAAGACATGCAGGTTAGCGTGGGTTTACTCCGGGTTCTCAGGTTTCCTCCCACTGTCTAAAGACATGCAGGTTAGCGTGGGTTTACTCCGGGTTCTCTGGTTTCCTCCCACAGTCTAAAGACATGCAGGTTAGCGTGGGTTTACTCCGGGTTCTCAGGTTTCCTCCCACTGTCTAAAGACATGCAGGTTATCTTAATTGTTGACTCTAAATGTCCCGTAGGTGTGAATGTGAGTGTGAATGGTTGTCGTCTCTATGTGTCAGCCCTGTGATAGTCTGGTGACCTGTCCAGGGTGAACCACGCCTTCAGCCAATGTCAGCTGGGATTGGCTCCAGCCCCCCCGCCACCCTGAACAGGATGAGCGGTTACAGATAATGGATGGATGTTTGCAGGATGCATAGCGATACTGCTGGTGCATGTTGGTCATCAGGCTCATAATCACAGACAGCCAATGCAGCTAACGTTAGCCAAAGCATTAGCTAGCTTTGTTGTAGCCACCAATGTAAATCCATAATTGGATGTAAAACACGTCTGTATTTCCTAAATAAGTGTCCAGTCTAGGAGGAAGATCAGTTCAGGATGGGTTTGAATGACCCAGGTTGCTCTATCAGCTGCCCCAGTATCAGCCAGAACCACAAAATGTAACCTCAAAAATAAAATGCTTCCTTTTAACTGGTTAATGTACGACCCGTGAAAATGTAAGCATCGCCTCTGCCGGTCTGCGTGCCGTAAATTGTTCGAGGAATCAGGCCCTGGCATTAAGAATAATTCTATAGAAATAGCCGACCTTCTTGTTGCATTGAGTCTGTTTCATAAGCAGTTAAAACCTCTCACCCTCTTGTCTTTTTTCTCCTGGGCATATTTGTCTCTATGGCACCCAGGAAATATTTTTATTGATACTTAATAATTACCTGTGATCCAAAAATATCAGTTTTCTCTTTCCTGAAGAAATGAAATCAACCTTAAACCAACAGACCAGACCGTAAACTGTGTGAAGTCAAACAGAACTTTATTGCTATGGTCTCAGTGTTGCCATGGCGACTCTAGTAGTAGGAGTCCATGATGCGCCTCATGCTCTGGAACCTCATGTTGCTCATGCCCATGTTGGTGAAGTTCCTGTACTCTCCGGGCCTCATGTACATCATCCTGCCTCTGTAGTGAGGCTGCTCGTACATCAGCCAGTGTCCGTCCATCACGTTACACGACATGCAGTTGGACATGCGGTAGCGATCCATTGTGTTGTCGCAGTCGTCCATCAGCTCGTGGGTCATGCCTCCGAAGTTCTCCCTCTCGTAGATCTTCATCCTGTACGAGCCGCGGTGCTGAAACACATCCACAACCAATAATCAATAATCAGCAGTTACTGCCAACTATTACCTGGGAGTCCCTTACTGTCTATGAATTAGCCTGACTGTTGCTATGGTTACCAGCAGCTTTATACTTTACACATTTACAGTAATATCATAAAGACGAGTGCATTACATGTGACTGGACTCCGATTGGTCAGATATAGTGATATATAGATGTCAGCGCTGGGCTGTGATTGGTTGTGTGGTTACCATGGGGATCATGCGGCAGGACCTGATGCAGTCGTTCATTCCCATCATGCTCTGGTAGTCGGAGTACTCGCCCTTCCTCAGGAAGTACTGGTTGCCCATGAAGTTGGAGCGGTCGTAGACCATGAAGCAGCCTCTCTCCACCCTGCAGGAGTGACACCTGCTCAGGTAGGACGACATGTCGGCGCAGTCGCTGCTGCACTCGTAGGACCGACCCTGGAAGTTCCTGTCCTCGTAGAACACCGCCTGGCCCAAACACACACAGAGAGACCACCATGAACACGACCGTACATCTCTCTATTAGAATAAAAGAAATAAGACTCTGGAGAAACAACTGGAGCGTTTTGGTTATTAGTAGAGCTTTCAATCGATTATTTAATCATGATTAATCGCACATCTTTTATCTGTTCTAAATGAACCTTAAAGGGAGATTTGTCAAGTATTTAATCCTCTTATCAACATGGGAGTGGACAAATATGCTGCTTTATGTAAATGTATGTATATATTTATTATTGTAAATCAGTTAACAACACAAAACAATGACAGATATTGTCCAGAAACCCTCACAGGTTCTGCATTTAGCATAAAACAATATGCTGAGATCATAACATGGCAAACTGCAGCCCAACAGGCAACAACAGCTGTCAGTGTGTCAGTGTGCTGACTTGACTATGACTTGCCCCAAACTGCATGTGATTATCATAAAGTGGGCATGTCTGTAAAGGGGAGACTCGTGGGTACCCATAGAACCCATTTACATTCACATATCTGGAGGTCAGAGGTCAAGGGACCCCTTTGAAAATGACGATAACAGTTTTTCCCCGCCAGAATTTAGCCTCCTTCATGACCAGCTAGTCTGACCCGGTTGGTACCGATGGATTCATCAGGTTCTCTAGTTTCAGATGATACCAGTATCTTGTCTCCAGCTTTAAAACTGAGCCGCTACAACCTAAAAATCACAAGTTGCGTTAATGCGTTAAAGAAATTAGTGGCGTTAAAACGAATTTGCGTTAACTTGTTGTTATCACGTTAACGTTGACATAACGAGATCCAAAATCTGGTTGTGTTGCCCGGGTAAAGATTAAACTGCAGGACCGAGGCAGCTATAACTGTGACTAAATAAATATATTTATTTTCTACTGAGACCCAGAATGTCTCATCAACATGGTTCTTATATGCTGCTGTAAATGTCAAACTATGTTACATGTTTGTGTTATGGCATTTAAGTGAATAAAGGAAATAGCTGAGCATTAATAAAGAGATTAGTGAATCCTTTTAAAGAGAAGTTGTCCTGTTGGTGGTTCTCACCCTGCCCATGTTCATGCCGCTGGAAGTCATGTTGCCTCTGTGGTTGCTCAGCTGGTTGCTGCTGATGTTGCCTCTGTGCTCGGTGCTGGTTGTGTGTTACCTGTGGAGCAGCTGCTGCTCTTTATAGCACCTGAGCAGCTGAAGCCTTTTGTCCAAACAGCCTGAGCCAGCAGGGCGTCATAAAGAGACGCTCGCTGTTCGGCATTTCTCTTAGAAACTACAGACAAAGAGCTACAGACAGCAGCTGTATCTCTCCTTCTGTTCACTCTGCTGTCCACCACGCTTTCTGGAAACTCTCACACCGCCACGTCACATGACTGTATACAGGTATATGCACCAGTAGAATTTACATATATATATATATATATATATATATATATTAATAGTATTCTGTCAATACGAGAACAACCATGGGCAGAAATGATGTCTTGACAAAGCCGACGTTAGAGCTGTAGAAGAACGTTCTGTTATCAAACCTGTCAGAGGTGGAATAAACGATATAATGTAGTAGTAAACAGTTATAAAACTGATAGTTGGTGTGTAGTCGTATTCTGATTGTTGGTGTGTAGTCGTATTCTGATTGTTGGTGTGTAGTCGTATTCTGATCGTTGGTGTGTAGTCGTATTCTGATAGTTGGTGTGTAGTCGTATTCTGATAGTTGGTGTGTAGTCGTATTCTGATAGTTGGTATGTAGTCGTGTTCTGATAGTTGGTGTGTAGTCGTATTCTGATAGTTGGTGTGTAGTCGTATTCTGATAGTTGGTGTGTAGTCGTATTCTGATAGTTGGTGTGTAGTCGTATTCTGATAGTTGGTGTGTAGTCGTATTCAGATTGTTGGTGTGTAGTCGTATTCTGATAGTTGGTGTGTATTCGTATTCTGATAGTTGGTGTGTAGTCGTATTCTGATAGTTGGTGTGTATTCGTATTCTGATAGTTGGTGTGTAGTCGTATTCTGATTGTTTGTGTGTAGTCGTATTCTGATACTTGGTGTGTAGTCATATTCTGATAGTTGGTGTGTAGTCGTATTCTGATAGTTGGTGTGTAGTCGTATTCTGATAGTTGGTGTGTAGTCGTATTCAGATTGTTGGTGTGTAGTCGTATTCTGATAGTTGGTGTGTATTCGTATTCTGATAGTTGGTGTGTAGTCGTATTCTGATAGTTGGTGTGTATTCGTATTCTGATAGTTGGTGTGTAGTCGTATTCTGATTGTTGGTGTGTAGTCGTATTCTGATTGTTGGTGTGTAGTCGTATTCTGATAGTTGGTGTGTATTCGTATTCTGATAGTTGGTGTGTAGTCGTATTCTGATTGTTGGTGTGTAGTCGTATTCTGATAGTTGGTGTGTAGTCGTATTCTGATAGTTGGTGTGTAGTCGTATTCTGATAGTTGGTATGTAGTCGTGTTCTGATTGTTGGTGTGTAGTCGTATTCTGATAGTTGGTGTGTATTCGTATTCTGATAGTTGGTGTGTAGTCGTATTCTGATTGTTGGTGTGTAGTCGTATTCTGATAGTTGGTGTGTATTCGTATTCTGATAGTTGGTGTGTAGTCGTATTCTGATTGTTGGTGTGTAGTCGTATTCTGATAGTTGGTGTGTAGTCGTATTCTGATAGTTGGTGTGTAGTCGTATTCTGATAGTTGGTGTGTAGTCGTATTCTGATTGTTGGTGTGTAGTCGTATTCTGATAGTTGGTGTGTAGTCGTATTCTGATAGTTGGTGTGTAGTCGTATTCTGATAGTTGGTGTGTAGTCGTATTCTGATAGTTGGTGTGTAGTCGTATTCTGATAGTTGGTGTGTAGTCGTATTCTGATAGTTGGTGTGTAGTCGTATTCTGATTGTTGGTGTGTAGTCGTATTCTGATAGTTGGTGTGTAGTCGTATTCTGATAGTTGGTGTGTAGTCGTATTCTGATTGTTGGTGTGTAGTCGTATTCTGATAGTTGGTGTGTATTCGTATTCTGATAGTTGGTGTGTATTCGTATTCTGATAGTTGGTGTGTAGTCGTATTCTGATTGTTGGTGTGTAGTCGTATTCTGATAGTTGGTGTGTAGTCGTATTCTGATAGTTGGTGTGTAGTCGTATTCTGATAGTTGGTGTGTAGTCGTATTCTGATAGTTGGTGTGTAGTCGTGTTCTGATTGTTGGTGTGTAGTCGTATTCTGATAGTTGGTGTGTAGTCGTATTCTGATAGTTGGTGTGTAGTCGTATTCTGATAGTTGGTGTGTAGTCGTATTCGGATTGTTGGTGTGTAGTCGTATTCTGATCGTTGGTGTGTAGTCGTATTCTGATTGTTGGTGTAGTCGTATTCTGATTGTTGGTGTGTAGTCGTATTCTGATCGTTGGTGTGTAGTCGTATTCTGATTGTTGGTGTAGTCGTATTCTGATAGTTGGTGAGTAGTCATATTCTGATAGTTGGTGTGTATTCGTATTCTGATAGTTGGTGTGTAGTCGTATTCTGATAGTTGGTGTGTATTCGTATTCTGATTGTTGGTGTGTAGTCGTATTCTGATTGTTGGTGTGTAGTTGTATTCTGATAGTTGGTGTGTAGTCGTATTCTGATAGTTGGTGTGTAGTCGTATTCTGATTGTTGGTGTGTAGTCGTATTCTGATAGTTGGTGTGTAGTCGTATTCTGATCGTTGGTGTGTAGTCGTATTCTGATAGTTGGTGTGTAGTCGTATTCTGATAGTTGGTGTGTATTCGTATTCTGATAGTTGGTGTGTATTCGTATTCTGATAGTTGGTGTGTATTCGTATTCTGATAGTTGGTGTGTAGTCGTATTCAGATTGTTGGTGTGTAGTCGTATTCTGATCGTTGGTGTGTAGTCGTATTCTGATAGTTGGTGTGTAGTCGTATTCTGATAGTTGGTGTGTAGTCGTATTCTGATAGTTGGTGTGTAGTCGTATTCTGATAGTTGGTGTGTAGTCGTATTCTGATAGTTGGTGTGTAGTCGTATTCTGATAGTTGGTGTGTAGTCGTATTCTGATAGTTGGTGTGTAGTCGTATTCTGATTGTTGGTGTGTAGTCGTATTCTGATAGTTGGTGTGTAGTCGTATTCTGATAGTTGGTGTGTAGTCGTATTCTGATTGTTGGTGTGTAGTCGTATTCTGATAGTTGGTGTGTAGTCGTATTCTGATAGTTGGTGTGTAGTCGTATTCTGATAGTTGGTGTGTAGTCGTATTCTGATAGTTGGTGTGTAGTCGTATTCTGATTGTTGGTGTGTAGTCGTATTCTGATAGTTGGTGTGTAGTCGTATTCTGATAGTTGGTGTGTAGTCGTATTCTGATAGTTGGTGTGTAGTCGTATTCTGATAGTTGGTGTGTAGTCGTATTCTGATAGTTGGTGTGTAGTCGTATTCTGATTGTTGGTGTGTAGTCGTATTCTGATCGTTGGTGTGTAGTCGTATTCTGATAGTTGGTGTGTAGTCGTATTCTGATAGTTGGTGTGTAGTCGTATTCTGATAGTTGGTGTGTAGTCGTATTCTGATAGTTGGTGTGTAGTCGTATTCTGATAGTTGGTGTGTAGTCGTATTCTGATAGTTGGTGTGTAGTCGTATTCTGATAGTTGGTGTGTAGTCGTATTCTGATAGTTGGTGTGTAGTCGTATTCTGATAGTTGGTGTGTAGTCGTATTCTGATAGTTGGTGTGTAGTCGTATTCTGATAGTTGGTGTGTAGTCGTATTCTGATAGTTGGTGTGTAGTCGTATTCTGATAGTTGGTGTGTAGTCGTATTCTGATAGTTGGTGTGTAGTCGTATTCTGATAGTTGGTGTGTAGTCGTATTCTGATTGTTGGTGTGTAGTCGTATTCTGATAGTTGGTGTGTAGTCGTATTCTGATAGTTGGTGTGTAGTCGTATTCTGATTGTTGGTGTGTAGTCGTATTCTGATAGTTGGTGTGTAGTCGTATTCTGATAGTTGGTGTGTAGTCGTATTCTGATAGTTGGTGTGTAGTCGTATTCTGATAGTTGGTGTGTAGTCGTATTCTGATTGTTGGTGTGTAGTCGTATTCTGATAGTTGGTGTGTAGTCGTATTCTGATAGTTGGTGTGTAGTCGTATTCTGATAGTTGGTGTGTAGTCGTATTCTGATAGTTGGTGTGTAGTCGTATTCAGATTGTTGGTGTGTAGTCGTATTCTGATAGTTGGTGTGTAGTCGTATTCTGATAGTTGGTGTGTAGTCGTATTCTGATAGTTGGTGTGTAGTCGTATTCTGATAGTTGGTGTGTAGTCGTATTCTGATTGTTGGTGTGTAGTCGTATTCTGATAGTTGGTGTGTAGTCGTATTCTGATTGTTGGTGTGTAGTCGTATTCTGATAGTTGGTGTGTAGTCGTATTCTGATAGTTGGTGTGTAGTCGTATTCTGATTGTTGGTGTGTAGTCGTATTCTGATAGTTGGTGTGTAGTCGTATTCTGATAGTTGGTGTGTAGTCGTATTCTGATAGTTGGTGTGTAGTCGTATTCTGATAGTTGGTGTGTAGTCGTATTCTGATTGTTGGTGTGTAGTCGTATTCTGATAGTTGGTGTGTAGTCGTATTCTGATAGTTGGTGTGTAGTCGTATTCTGATAGTTGGTGTGTAGTCGTATTCTGATAGTTGGTGTGTAGTCGTATTCTGATAGTTGGTGTGTAGTCGTATTCTGATTGTTGGTGTGTAGTCGTATTCTGATAGTTGGTGTGTAGTCGTATTCTGATAGTTGGTGTGTAGTCGTATTCTGATAGTTGGTGTGTAGTCGTATTCTGATTGTTGGTGTGTAGTCGTATTCTGATAGTTGGTGTGTAGTCGTATTCTGATAGTTGGTGTGTAGTCGTATTCTGATAGTTGGTGTGTAGTCGTATTCTGATTGTTGGTGTGTAGTCGTATTCTGATAGTTGGTGTGTAGTCGTATTCTGATAGTTGGTGTGTAGTCGTATTCTGATAGTTGGTGTGTAGTCGTATTCTGATAGTTGGTGTGTAGTCGTATTCTGATAGTTGGTGTGTAGTCGTATTCTGATAGTTGGTGTGTAGTCGTATTCTGATAGTTGGTGTGTAGTCGTATTCTGATAGTTGGTGTGTAGTCGTATTCTGATAGTTGGTGTGTAGTCGTATTCTGATAGTTGGTGTGTAGTCGTATTCTGATAGTTGGTGTGTAGTCGTATTCTGATAGTTGGTGTGTAGTCGTATTCTGATAGTTGGTGTGTAGTCGTATTCTGATAGTTGGTGTGTAGTCGTATTCTGATAGTTGGTGTGTAGTCGTATTCTGATAGTTGGTGTGTAGTCGTATTCTGATAGTTGGTGTGTAGTCGTATTCTGATAGTTGGTGTGTAGTCGTATTCTGATAGTTGGTGTGTAGTCGTATTCTGATTGTTGGTGTGTAGTCGTATTCTGATTGTTGGTGTGTAGTCGTATTCTGATAGTTGGTGTGTAGTCGTATTCTGATAGTTGGTGTGTAGTCGTATTCTGATAGTTGGTGTGTAGTCGTATTCTGATAGTTGGTGTGTAGTCGTATTCTGATAGTTGGTGTGTAGTCGTATTCTGATAGTTGGTGTGTAGTCGTATTCTGATAGTTGGTGTGTAGTCGTATTCTGATAGTTGGTGTGTAGTCGTATTCTGATAGTTGGTGTGTAGTCGTATTCTGATAGTTGGTGTGTAGTCGTATTCTGATAGTTGGTGTGTAGTCGTATTCTGATAGTTGGTGTGTAGTCGTATTCTGATAGTTGGTGTGTAGTCGTATTCTGATAGTTGGTGTGTAGTCGTATTCTGATTGTTGGTGTGTAGTCGTATTCTGATAGTTGGTGTGTATTCGTGTTCTGATAGTTGGTGTGTAGTCGTATTCTGATTGTTGGTGTGTAGTCGTATTCTGATAGTTGGTGTGTATTCGTATTCTGATAGTTGGTGTGTAGTCGTATTCTGATTGTTGGTGTGTAGTCGTATTCTGATAGTTGGTGTGTAGTCGTATTCTGATTGTTGGTGTGTAGTCGTATTCTGATAGTTGGTGTGTATTCGTATTCTGATAGTTGGTGTGTAGTCGTATTCTGATAGTTGGTGTGTAGTCGTATTCTGATAGTTGGTGTGTAGTCGTATTCTGATTGTTGGTGTGTAGTCGTATTCTGATAGTTGGTGTGTAGTCGTATTCTGATAGTTGGTGTGTAGTCGTATTCTGATAGTTGGTGTGTAGTCGTATTCTGATAGTTGGTGTGTAGTCGTATTCTGATAGTTGGTGTGTAGTCGTATTCTGATAGTTGGTGTGTAGTCGTATTCTGATTGTTGGTGTGTAGTCGTATTCTGATAGTTGGTGTGTAGTCGTATTCTGATAGTTGGTGTGTAGTCGTATTCTGATAGTTGGTGTGTAGTCGTATTCTGATAGTTGGTATGTAGTCGTATTCTGATAGTTGGTGTGTAGTCGTATTCTGATAGTTGGTGTGT
Source organism: Sebastolobus alascanus (assembly GCA_916701645.2). Lineage (NCBI taxonomy): Eukaryota > Metazoa > Chordata > Actinopteri > Perciformes > Sebastidae > Sebastolobus > Sebastolobus alascanus. The sequence continues at coordinate 237,140 of CAKAOJ020000469.1, forward strand.
AGTCGTATTCTGATAGTTGGTGTGTAGTCGTATTCTGATAGTTGGTGTGTAGTCGTATTCTGATAGTTGGTGTGTAGTCGTATTCTGATAGTTGGTGTGTAGTCGTATTCTGATAGTTGGTGTGTAGTCGTATTCTGATAGTTGGTGTGTAGTCGTTTTCTGATAGTTGGTGTGTAGTCGTATTCTGATAGTTGGTGTGTAGTCGTATTCTGATAGTTGGTGTGTAGTCGTATTCTGATAGTTGGTGTGTAGTCGTATTCTGATAGTTGGTGTGTAGTCGTATTCTGATTGTTGGTGTGTAGTCGTATTCTGATAGTTGGTGTGTAGTCGTATTCTGATAGTTGGTGTGTAGTCGTATTCTGATAGTTGGTGTGTAGTCGTATTCTGATAGTTGGTGTGTAGTCGTATTCTGATAGTTGGTGTGTAGTCGTATTCTGATAGTTGGTGTGTAGTCGTATTCTGATAGTTGGTGTGTAGTCGTATTCTGATAGTTGGTGTGTAGTCGTATTCTGATAGTTGGTGTGTAGTCGTATTCTGATAGTTGGTGTGTAGTCGTATTCTGATAGTTGGTGTGTAGTCGTATTCTGATAGTTGGTGTGTAGTCGTATTCTGATTGTTGGTGTGTAGTCGTATTCTGATAGTTGGTGTGTAGTCGTATTCTGATAGTTGGTGTGTAGTCGTATTCTGATAGTTGGTGTGTAGTCGTATTCTGATAGTTGGTGTGTAGTCGTATTCTGATAGTTGGTGTGTAGTCGTATTCTGATAGTTGGTGTGTAGTCGTATTCTGATAGTTGGTGTGTAGTCGTATTCTGATAGTTGGTGTGTAGTCGTATTCTGATAGTTGGTGTGTAGTCGTATTCTGATTGTTGGTGTGTAGTCGTATTCTGATAGTTGGTGTGTAGTCGTATTCTGATAGTTGGTGTGTAGTCGTATTCTGATAGTTGGTGTGTAGTCGTATTCTGATAGTTGGTGTGTAGTCGTATTCTGATAGTTGGTGTGTAGTCGTATTCTGATTGTTGGTGTGTAGTCGTATTCTGATAGTTGGTGTGTAGTCGTATTCTGATTGTTGGTGTGTAGTCGTATTCTGATAGTTGGTGTGTAGTCGTATTCTGATAGTTGGTGTGTAGTCGTATTCTGATAGTTGGTGTGTAGTCGTATTCTGATAGTTGGTGTGTAGTCGTATTCTGATAGTTGGTGTGTAGTCGTATTCTGATAGTTGGTGTGTAGTCGTATTCTGATAGTTGGTGTGTAGTCGTATTCTGATTGTTGGTGTGTAGTCGTGTTCTGATTGTTGGTGTGTAGTCGTATTCTGATCGTTGGTGTGTAGTCGTATTCTGATCGTTGGTGTGTAGTCGTGTTCTGATTGTTGGTGTGTAGTCGTATTCTGATAGTTGGTGTGTAGTCGTATTCTGATTGTTGGTGTGTAGTCGTGTTCTGATTGTTGGTGTGTAGTCGTATTCTGATTGTTGGTGTGTAGTCGTGTTCTGATTGTTGGTGTGTAGTCGTATTCTGATTGTTGGTGTGTAGTCGTATTCTGATAGTTGGTGTGTAGTCGTATTCTGATAGTTGGTGTGTAGTCGTATTCTGATAGTTGGTGTGTAGTCGTATTCTGATAGTTGGTGTGTAGTCGTGTTCTGATTGTTGGTGTGTAGTCGTATTCTGATAGTTGGTGTGTAGCCGTATTCTGATAGTTGGTGTGTAGTCGTATTCTGATAGTTGGTGTGTAGTCGTATTCTGATCGTTGGTGTGTAGTCGTATTCTGATAGTTGGTGTGTAGTCGTATTCTGATAGTTGGTGTGTAGTCGTATTCTGATAGTTGGTGTGTAGTCGTATTCTGATTGTTGGTGTGTAGTCGTATTCTGATCGTTGGTGTGTAGTCGTATTCTGATAGTTGGTGTGTAGTCGTATTCTGATAGTTGGTATGTAGTCGTATTCTGATAGTTGGTGTGTAGTCGTATTCTGATCGTTGGTGTGTAGTCGTATTCTGATAGTTGGTGTGTAGTCGTATTCTGATAGTTGGTGTGTAGTCGTATTCTGATAGTTGGTGTGTAGTCGTATTCTGATAGTTGGTGTGTAGTCGTATTCTGATTGTTGGTGTGTAGTCGTATTCTGATAGTTGGTGTGTAGTCGTATTCTGATCGTTGGTGTGTAGTCGTATTCTGATAGTTGGTGTGTAGTCGTATTCTGATAGTTGGTGTGTAGTCGTATTCTGATAGTTGGTGTGTAGTCGTATTCTGATAGTTGGTGTGTTTTAAAGTTAATCAGTAAATATTTAATAGTGACACATTTCGGTCAGATAACTAATATCCACCTTTAACTGAATAATGTTAAGGTAAATGAAACAAAAAGTACATTTGATTTAAACTTTATTGCTATGGTCTCAGTGTTGCCATGGCGACTCTAGTAGTAGGAGTCCATGATGCGCCTCATGCTCTGGAACCTCATGTTGCTCATGCCCATGTTGGTGAAGTTCCTGTACTCTCCGGGCCTCATGTACATCATCCTGCCTCTGTAGTGAGGCTGCTCGTACATCAGCCAGTGTCCGTCCATCACGTTACACGACATGCAGTTGGACATGCGGTAGCGATCCATTGTGTTGTCGCAGTCGTCCATCAGCTCGTGGGTCATGCCTCCGAAGTTCTCCCTCTCGTAGATCTTCATCCTGTACGAGCCGCGGTGCTGAAACACATCCACAACCAATAATCAATAATCAGCAGTTACTGCCAACTATTACTGTCTCTCTGTGGACACCTGGGAGTCCCTTACTGTCTATGAATTAGCCTGACTGTTGCTATGGTTACCAGCAGCTTTATACTTTACACATTTACAGTAATATCATAAAGACGAGTGCATTACATGTGACTGGACTCCGATTGGTCAGATATAGTGATATATAGATGTCAGCGCTGGGCTGTGATTGGTTGTGTGGTTACCATGGGGATCATGCGGCAGGACCTGATGCAGTCGTTCATTCCCATCATGCTCTGGTAGTCGGAGTACTCGCCCTTCCTCAGGAAGTACTGGTTGCCCATGAAGTTGGAGCGGTCGTAGACCATGAAGCAGCCTCTCTCCACCCTGCAGGAGTGACACCTGCTCAGGTAGGACGACATGTCGGCGCAGTCGCTGCTAGACTCGTAGGACCGACCCTGGAAGTTCCTGTCCTCGTAGAACACCGCCTGGAATCAAGATGACATCATGTTTTATTAATGAACTTCCTCTCTTTGTCCACAGTGATTGGTTGACAGGTGACAGGTCTGAGTAAGTTAATATTCATATACATATATATATATATAGGATATAGGATTGTCAATCGATTAAAATATTTAATCACTATTAATCATAAATTGATCTCACATATTTTATCTGTTCTAAATGCACCTTAAAGGAAGATTCGTCAAGTATTTAATACTCTTATCAAAGCAGCATATTTACGAATCTCCCTTTAAGGTTCATTTAGAACTGATAAAATATGTGAGATCAATTTGTGATGAGCTATTTTAATGGATTGACCACCCTATTATATATAAATACAATATATATATATATATATATATATATATATATATATAAATATATATATTTATATATATATATGTACTATATATAGTATATATATATATATATATATGTGGAGAAATGGAAGATGGAGAAAGTGATGCATGCTGGGACTTACCCTGCTCATCATGTTCATGTCGGTAGCGGACATCTTGGCGTGTCGTTGGTGTGCTGCTCTGTGCTGTCGGAGGCGGACTTCCTTCACACCTGTGAGCTCACGGCTTTTATACACCTGAGCGCCGCTCGCTGCTTTATGTGTCAGCGTGCTGAGTCAGCACGCTGACACATAAAGCCTCTATGAAAGGGTTAACAAAGGGTTAACAAAGGGTTAACAAAGGCTGGTGAGGCCTCAACACAGAACAACACGTTAACCCTTCACACGTTAACCCTTCACACGTTAACCCTTCACACCACACGTTAACCCTTGTTCATCTTCTTCTTCTTCTTCTTCTTCTTCTTCTTCTTCATCTTCTTCTTCTGCTTCTTCTTCTTCTTCTTCTTTATTTATTTATTTATTAGTTTATTTGACAGGATCAATACATAGGCATTGTTACACTTAATTAAAGTGCAACCGATGCAACGTATATAGGACTTCTAGCCAGAGCTAATTTGCAGACCTTGTCCCTGGTTAGGCTTTTCAGAAAAAGAAGATAAATAAAATAAAAAATAAAAATACAGAATAGCACATCATACATAAAATCACATAATACAACATCATACATTACAATCAATTTACATGTGTATGTTCCCAATAAATAATCAGTGATCGCAGGTTCGGTTTAGTTTCAGCCAGTGTTTCGACTTTTCATTGAACCTTTTCAGGTCAGGTTGTGTTTTTATTTCTGTTGGTAGAGCGCTCCAGAAATGTATTCCCTTTACTGAAAAAGATGACTGACCGAAGGTTGTTTTACGCTGTTCCACTCTGCAGCTACATCTGTTGATCCCCTGTTGGCTTCATCTTCTCCTTCTGCTTCATCTTCTGCTTCTCCTTCTTCTCCTTCTTCTCCTGCTTCTCCTTCTTCTCCTTCTTCTCCTGCTTCTCGTTCTTCTCCTGCTTCTCCTTCTTCTCCCGCTTCTCCTTCTTCTCCTTCTTCTCCTTCTTCTCCTGCTTCTCCTTCTTCTCCTTCTTCTCCTGCTTCTCGTTCTTCTCCTGCTTCTCCTTCTTCTCCTGCTTCTCCTTCTTCTCCTTCTTCTCCTTCTTCTCCTGCTTCTCGTTCTTCTCCTGCTTCTCCTTCTTCTCCTGCTTCTCCTTCTTCTCCTTCTTCTCCTGCTTCTCCTGCTTCTCCTTCTTCTCCTGCTTCTCCTTCTTCTCCTTCTTCTCCTTCTTCTCCTGCTTCTCCTTCTTCTCCTTCTTCTCCTTCTTCTCCTTCTTCTCCTGCTTCTCCTTCTTCTCCTTCTTCTCCTTCTTCTCCTTCTTCTCCTGCTTCTCCTTCTTCTCCTGCTTCTCCTGCTTCTCCTTCTTCTCCTGCTTCTCCTTCTTCTCCTGCTTCTCCTTCTTCTCCTGCTTCTCCTGCTTCTCCTTCTTCTCCTGCTTCTCCTTCTTCTCGTTCTTCTCCTGCTTCTCCTGCTTCTCGTTCTTCTCCTGCTTCTTCTTCTTCTCCTTCTTCTTCTTCTTCTTCTTCTTCTTCTTCTTCTTCTTCTACATCTTCTTCTCCTTCTTCATCTTCTCCTGCTTCTCCTTCTTCTTCTTCGTGTGTCCTGTCTCTTTAAATATTTGAAGGCTCAGCGCGCGGCCTCTCCGTGCCGCTGACGTCACAGTTGCATGAGGAAGAGGAGAAGATGGCGGCGGTGTTGGAGCGCAGCTTCATCGAGATCTGCGGGTTCGAGAGAGAAACTCTGCAGCGGTTCCGAGAGACGACCGTCCAGCTGCCCGGTGAGGCTCCCGGTACCGGAACCGGGCTCTGCTCCCGGTGTCCTCTCACACACACACACACACAGACACACACACACACACACACACACACACACACACAGACACACACACACACACACACACACACACACACACACACACTGACACACACACGCACGCACACACACACACACACACGCACGCACGCACACGCACCGTTACTCCGTCAGGCCCTGTTAGCATCACACTCACCTCTGTTAGCTCTGTTAGCTCCGTTAGCTCCGTTAGCTCTGTTAGCTCTGTTAGCTCCGTTAGCTCGTCACCTGTCTGTGTGGATTAACCCGGGTTACCCAGTTATCCTGGCTCAGTTTAGCCTTGACTCGGTTTCATGAGAGCTTTACCATGGAGATTTATTCTGTGGAGCTGTTAGCCTGCTCCAGACCAGGCTAACAGACCAGGCTAGGCTAACAGGCTGACAGGCCAGGCTAACAGACCAGGCTAACAGACAGGCTAACAGACCAGGCTGACAGGCTAACAGACCAGGCTAGGCTAACAGGCTGACAGACCAGGCTAGGCTAACAGGCTAATAGACCAGGCTAGGCTAACAGGCTAATAGACCAGGCTAGGCTAACAGGCTAACAGACCAGGCTAGGCTAACAGGCTGACAGACCAGGCTAGGCTAACAGGCTAATAGACCAGGCTAGGCTAACAGGCTAACAGACCAGGCTAACAGACCAGGCTAGGCTAACAGGCTGACAGACCAGGCTAGGCTAACAGGTTGACAGACCAGGCTAGGCTAACAGGCTAACAGGTTAACAGACCAGGTTAAAAGGCTAACAGACCAGGCTAACAGACCAGGCTAACAGGCTAACAGACCAGGCTAACAGGCTAACAGACCAGGCTAACAGACCAGGCTAACAGGCTAACAGACCAGGCTAACAGACCAGGCTAACAGGCTAACAGACCAGGCTAACATGCTAACAGACCAGGCTAACAGGCTAACAGACCAGGCTAACAGGCTAACAGACCAGGCTAACAGACCAGGCTAACAGACCAGGCTAACAGGCTAACAGACCAGGCTAACAGACCAGGCTAACAGACCAGGCTAACAGGCTAACAGACCAGGCTAACAGGCTAACAGACCAGGCTAACAGGCTAACAGACCAGGCTAACAGACCAGGCTAACAGACCAGGCTAACAGACCAGGCTAACAGGCTAACAGACCAGGCTAACAGGCTAACAGACCAGGCTAACAGACCAGGCTAACAGGCTAACAGACCAGGCTAACAGACCAGGCTAACAGGCTAACAGACCAGGCTAACAGACCAGGCTAACAGGCTAACAGACAAGGCTAACAGACCAGGCTAACAGACCAGGCTAACAGGCTAACAGACCAGGCTAACAGGCTAACAGACCAGGCTAACAGACCAGGCTAACAGGCTAACAGACCAGGCTAACAGACCAGGCTAACAGACCAGGCTAACCTAACAGGCTAACAGACCGGGCTAACAGACCGGGCTAACAGGCTAACAGACCGGGCTAACAGGCTAACAGACCGGGCTAACAGACTAACAGACCGGGCTAACAGACCGGGCTAACAGGCTAACAGACCGGGCTAACAGGCTAACAGACCAGGCTAACAGGCTAACAGACCAGGCTAGCGGACCAGGCTAACAGGCTAACAGACCAGGCTAACAGGCTAACAGACCAGGCTAACAGACCAGGCTAACAGACCAGGTTGACAGTTTCTGAAACATTAACATGAACTTTTACCTGTATGCAGGTGTGACTGCTCTTCCTGGAGGTGTGAAGTTTCCTGACAGTGCTGGAGCGTTTCACTATGATGAGAGCGGGAAGCTGCTGTCTGTCGCCAGTAACAGGTTCATTCACTGGTGAGTAACCAGTAACAGGTTCATTCACTGGTGAGTAACCGGTAACTAGTATCCCGTAACTAGTATACCGTAACTAGTATCCAATAACTAGTTTCCGGTAACTAGTATCCGGTAACTAGTATCCGGTAGCTAGTATCCCGTAACTAGAATCCTGTAACTAGTATCCAATAACTAGTATCTGGTAACTAGTATCCGGTAACTAGTATCCGGTAACTTATATCCGGTAACTAGTATCAAATAACTAGTATCCGGTAATTCATATCCGGTAACTAGTATCCGGTAACTAGTATCCGGTAATTAGTATCCCGTAACTTGTATCCCGTAACTTGTATCCCGTAACTATTATCCGGTAACTAGTATCCGGTAACTAGTATCCGGTAACTAGTATCCGGTAACTAGTATCCCGTAACTAGTATCCGCTTACTAGTATCCAATAACTAGTATCCCGTAACTAGTATCCGGTAACTAGTATCCGGTAACTAGTATCCCGTAACTAGTATCCGGTAACTAATATCCGGTAACTAGTATCCAATAACTAGAATCCGGTAACTAGTATCCGGTAACTAGTATCCCGTAACTAGTATCCGGTAACTAATATCCGGTAACTAGTATCCCGTAACTAGTATCCAATAACTAATATCCGGTAACTAGTATCCGGTAACTAGTATCCCGTAACTAATATCCGGTAACTAGTATCCGGTAACTAGTGTGTGTGCGTGCGTGTGTGTGTGCAGGTGTACGTCAGGTGACAGCGTGCAGCTGGTGGAACAGTCTCTGGACGCCAACCTGCTGAACAACGCCGTCAGACTGCGTCTGTCTCACTGCAGCGTGCTGCCAGGAGGCGTCCACATCCAGGAGACCCTCAACAATGTCATCATCCTCATCTCCACCAATCAGAGCGTCCACAGGCTGGTGCTGCCTCACCCCACACGCATGTACCGCAGTGTGAGTAAATACACACTCACCTCACACACATGTATACCCGTCTCTATACCCGTCTCTCTACCTGTCTCTACCTGTCTCTCTACCTGTCTCTTTACCTGTCTCTATACCCGTCTCTCTACCCGTCTCTACCCGTCTCTATACCCGTCTCTCTACCCGTCTCTCTACCCGTCTCTTTACCCGTCTCTCTACCCGTCTCTCTACCCGTCTCTCTACCCGTCTCTTTACCCGTCTTTATACCCGTCTCTCTACCCGTCTCTCTACCCGTCTCTATACCCGTCTCTCTACCCGTCTCTCTACCCGTCTCTACCTGTCTCTTTACCTGTCTCTATACCCGTCCTTATACCCGTCTCTCTATCCGTCTCTCTACCCGTCTCTCTACCCGTCTCTCTACCCGTCTCTCTACCCGTCTCTATACCCGTCTCTCTACCCGTCTCTCTATCCGTCTCTCTACCCGTCTCTCTACCCGTCTCTCTACCCGTCTCTCTACCCGTCTCTATACCCGTCTCTCTACCCGTCTCTCTACCCGTCTCTCTACCCGTCTCTCTACCCGTCTCTTTACCCGTCTCTATACCCGTCTCTATACCCATCTCTCTACCCGTCTCTTTACCCGTCTCTATACCCGTCTCTCTACCCGTCTCTCTACCCGTCTCTTTACCCGTCTCTATACCCGTCTCTATACCCGTCTCTATACCCGTCTCTCTACCCGTCTCTTTACCCGTCTCTCTACCCGTCTCTACCCGTCTCTATACCCGTCTCTCTACCCGTCTCTCTACCCGTCTCTATACCTGTCTCTATACCCGTCTCTCTACCTGTCTCTACCTGTCTCTTTACCTGTCTCTATACCCGTCCTTATACCTGTCTCTCTACCCGTCTCTCTACCCGTCTCTCTACCCGTCTCTCTACCTGTCTCTCTACCTGTCTCTTTACCCGTCTCTCTACCCGTCTCTATACCCGTCTCTCTACCCGTCTCTCTACCCGTCTCTATACCCGTCTCTCTACCCGTCTCTTTACCTGTCTCTCTACCCGTCTCTCTACCTGTCTCTACCCGTCTCTTTACCTGTCTCTATACCCGTCTCTCTACCCGTCTCTATACCCGTCTCTCTACCCGTCTCTACCTGTCTCTTTACCTGTCTCTATACCCGTCCTTATACCCGTCTCTATACCCGTCTCTCTACCTGTCTCTACCTGTCTCTCTACCTGTCTCTTTACCCGTCTCTCTACCCGTCCCTCTACCCATCTCTTTACCTGTCTCTTTACCCGTCTCTCTACCCGTCTCTTTACCCGTCTCTCTACCTGTCTCTCTACCTGTCCAGGAGCTGGTGACGGAGCTCCACATGCAGTCCATCTTCACTGATGTGGGGAAGCTGAGTCTGCAGGACCCGTCTCACAGCGTCCTGATCCCCAGCTCCGTGGGACAGACGGGGAGTCCCAGCACCTCCACGGCCTGGATCAGTCCGTCCGGAGAGGCCCACTACGCCCTGGCTTCAGCTGCTGGAGGCATCACGGTGGTGTCTCTGCCCCCCCACGACACACAGGGTGAGCAGCAGCAGCAGCTCTCGGCTCTCATATGGTGCTGCTCAGCTGTATAAGGACGGCTGCTGAAGGCTGTCTCTGTGTGTCTTTGTGCTGCAGGCAGCGTGTCGGTGGTGGAGCTGAAGAGGAGCTCCATGATGCAGAGGCTGTCCGGCTGGATGCCCTCCTCCATCCGGGGGGACCAGAGTCCGGCTGACCTGGTCCTCAGTCTGGCTGTCAGAGAGCTGGAGGAAGACTCCTTCATCTTCGCCCTCTGTCAGGATCACAAGCTGCGCATGTGGTCCTTCAGGGTGAGACTCCTCTTCAACCAATGAGCTTCACACATAAAGCTGCTGTTCTGGGAGCTGTAATTAGTTAGATAGATATTCAATTCAACGTTAACTTTACTCTCCAAAAGAAACACAAAAAAAAGTGCAGAAAAAAACATAAATGAAACCATAAAGACAGGCCCTGTCTACACGTATACAAATATTTTTTAAAAACAATCTGTCCACATGACCTTCGTCTTACAGATGTCCATCGCCCTGTCGGGGTTTATTTCACAACAATGACCAGCTAGCTGTACATTATCCCGCTTATTACACGGCTACTTACTGAAGAAATCAATAATTTGACACAAAAACGGTCCTCCAGAGTCCACCGTCAGAACTGTGTCCATAGCAACGGTCTGCTATACGTGGCAACGGTCTGCTATACGTAGCAACGGTCTGTTATACATAGCAACGGTCTGCTATACGTAGCAACGGTCTGCTATACGTAGCAACGGTCTGTTATACATAGCAACGGTCTGTTATACATAGCAACGGTCTGCTATAAAGAAATAACAGAGCTTAGAACGCCGTGATTAACCAATCAGAATCGAGTATTCAACAAAGCCGTGTAATAATGAAAACTATATTATAGACATCCAGACAGCAACACTTACCGCAATCCCACCGGAGACAATCTCAACACAAAGAAACACTGGCTTACACATTAAATCAGTTACCCAATCAACTTCTTCAATCCCGGACGAGCCCCCCAATGGTTACGTTCCCCGATTGGGATGAGGGGAGTAACAATAAAATCAAACTGGGGAAGAAGACCCAAGGAAACTGAGATGTAATGAACAATAAAGAGGGATTTATTAACCCAAACACAAAACGAGTTGTCGCTGCAATTTACAACAATAAAAAGAGTTCCCCTTGCCTTCTTTCATTCACCAGTCACCATGCTGTCAGCATTCCCACACATTTACAGTAGTGATGGCGAGATGAAGCTTCATGAAGCATTGAAGCTTTCCAGCAAATTGGTTCGGAAAAGGGTTCATTACTCGAGGCTTCATGTGCACACGCAACCACCTGGTGGCCAAAGAGTGTAAAACAGGCAGCTATGATCTTAACCATGTGATCTGTATTTTGCGCCAGAAAAGGCTGTTGGGAATGACTATAAACAATGAATAAAACAATCCATTACCATGTAATCCATTTATATCTATATAATATATAGTATAATGTCTATTTTCTAGTAAGTAAATAACATTCATGTATAATAAACTGTAATTGTTTTGTGAGTAATGCATTTTATGTGTGTAAACCAATCCTTTGATCAATAATTGTATTGTAGTGTAGTGTAATATAATATATAATGGCAGGAGGGGCAATATTAGTGTTCTGTGTCACAAATTATCCAAACTCTCAAAATACCAAAACTCTCAAATTATTCAAACTCTCAAAATACCAAACTCTCAAAATACCAAAACTCTCAAACTCTCAAAACTCTCAAACCATCACAAACGCACATTTTGAAGCGAATCCATGGGGTTTATATTGCTGTCAAAATCTTGCGCCAAGATCCGAACCACTTCTTGAACCAGTCACGCGGTATGGCCGGGCAGCGAGGCTTCGGACGTCATCAATGACGTCATAAGTCTAAAACGATACAAGCCTCGATACACGCATCACGGAAAACTTCCGGGATTTTCTAGTCTGTAATGTTGTTGTCCACTGATGACTCAGTATTTCCTTTATATACAGGTTGTTAATAACAAGTACTGCATGATTAAAGACGTACTTGTTGCGTTCCCCCCTCAGGAGCAGGCGTGTCTGCTGGAGGCGGACATGTTGGAGTACATGCCGGCCTGTCGAGGGGTGAAGCGTCTGGCCGGTCAGGGTCACCGTCTGACGCTGGCCTACTCCGCCGCCACCGGTCTCTGTTTGTGCGTTTACCTGGCCGTCCCTCAGAGAGGACAGTTCACCGTCCTGCAGCTGGTCGCCACCGACAACAACCGCTACAGCCTCGACCACATCTCCTCTCTCTTCACCACGCAGGTGAGCTGTGATGTCACTTCCTGCTGCAGCGTGCCTGTCCACGTACACACAGAGTTTCCTCTCTGAGGGAGTTGTAGAAGCTCAGGCGTTGGATTCTGTTATTGGGGCAGATGCTAATTCTCTACAGGTTTATCTATTATTTTATATGTTTATAAGTTTATATGTTAAACATGATAAGGCCTCTGTTCAGTAGCAGTGGGTTTTAGTCCAGGTAGGGCTGGGCAATATATCCATATTATATTCATACCATGATATGAGACTAGATACCGTTTTAGGAATATCGTGATATGGCATAACTGTTGTCTTTTCCTGGTTTTAAAGGCTGCATTACATTAAAGTGATGTAATGTTTTGAACTTACCAGACTGTTCTATTATTTGCCACTTAGTCATTTGATCCACATTACTGATGATTATTTATCAAAAATACCATTGTCTTAACATTTTGTAAAAGCACCAGTAGTCAACTCTACAATATCACGGCATTATCAATATCAAGGTATTTGGTACAAATATGGCGAAGCTCAGCCCAAAGTCCAGCTGATGTGTGAAAATTATGTTCACTTTTTCATAAGACCAGGAATCTCTGGGGCCTTGAACATTTTCAGAAATGGAGCCATCGCAATATCAGCTTGTGGCGGCCATTTTACTTTCCTCCATAACCCAATGGTGTATTTAGCGTCGTATCTACTGAACCGAACATGGTGAGGTCTGTTTTGATGGTGGAGGATTACAATGATACCATACACAACATCATCAGCTGAATAGTTAACGGTGGAGGACCTCATTATGTTTGCTGCATGTAATCCTTTTGTTCATTAACACCGACAGTACAGTGACTGTAAAGACTAGAACAATATTCAATATGACCGCAACAACTTAAAGCTTAAAGCCAATACAGGAGAAATATGACCTCTTTATCTAGTTCTTGTCAGAACACGTGCTGCAGCATTCTGGATCAACTGGAGAGTCTTTAGAGACGTATTGGAGCAGCCTGATCATAAGGAGTTGCAGTAATCTAGTTGAGAAGTAAATGCATGGACTCATTGTTGTGCATCGATTTGAGACAGGATGTTCCCGATGTTTGTAATATTACGTAGATGAAAGAAGGCAGTCCTTGAAGTTTGTTTTATGTTTTAGAGTTAAAGGACATATCCTGATCAAAGATAACTCCCAGATTCTTTACGGTGGTGCTGGAGTCCAGGTCAATGCCGTCTAGAGTAACTATATCATTAGATAATTTGTTTCGGAGGCGTTCGGGGCCAAGTACAATAACTTCAGTTTTGTCTGAGTTTAACATCAGGAAATTGCAGGTTATCCAGGCTTTTATGTCCTTAAGGCATGCTTGAAGTTTAGTTAACTGGTTGGTTTCGTCTGGCTTCATCGATAGATATAATTGGGTATCATCTGCATAACAGTGAAAGTTTATGGAGTGTGTAATGGAAATCTGTCGATTTCCCTAGATGAGTACTGATGAACGTTGAAATAACGATCTCAAACAGCTGACATGTCTTTGTTGTATTTTATTCTTGCAAGAAGAGGCACTGGTTATACAGAGTCACACCGAGTCTGCCGAAGAGTGCCTCCCAGGCGAAAGTTACCATATCATATAAAGGAAACTAGAATGGGGAGCTATGGGAAAAAGAATTGTTTTAACACAGATAAGGAGTTGTTTTGACACAGTGTCCCGGTGAAAGTCAACATTCAGTACTTTCCCACTACATGAGACAAAGATTACACATTAGACAGAGTAGACAGTAATTTTCCACTGTTGCGTAAAGAGACATCGCTACCTACATAGTAATTTTCCACCACAAGTGTTTTCTAATAACATTGCCTAAGGGAAGCATATATATAAGGTGAATAGAACTGGTCCAAGCATAGAACCCTGTGGAACTCCGTGACTAACGTTGGCGTGCATAGAGGACCCATCTTCTAACATGTACAAACTGAGATCGATCTGATAAATAGGACTTAAACAAGATTAGTGCAGTTCCTTTAATGCCGATTAAATGTTCCAGTCTCTGTAATAGGATGTGATGGTCAATGGTGTCGAAAGCAGCACTAAGATCTAACAAGACAAGTACAGAGACAAGTCCTCTGTCTGATGCAATTAGAAGGTCATTTGTAGTTTTCACTAGTGCTGTCTCTGTGCTATGATGCTCTAAATCCTGACTGATAATCCTCAAATAAATTATAGTTCTGTAGAAAGTCACACAGCTGACTGGCGACTGCTTTCTGAAGGATCTTAGAGAGAAAGGGAAGGTTAGATATAGGTCTATAGTTGGCTAAGACCTCTGGATCAAGAGTGTCTTCTCCCTCTCATTCAATCACAGACAGTCTTGACCTTTAGTCTCCAGGCTGTTGCTGCGTGAAATAGCATCGTGGATCTCAACTTATCTTTCATCTTGTTGTTATGGCTACTCATTGTGGTGTCAGCTCCGGTATTTTATATACTGTATATATGTGGAGGATGTGGGTGGATTCAGGCCGAGGGTAGAAGGAGCTGTATCCGGAGTTTCCTACTGGAGGTCCACCAATGAGAACCGTGATCAGGACATGTAGTAGTACCAGAAACACATACTGTATAATGGATGTAATGAATATGAAGATGTTGTCTGTCTGTGTGTCAACAGGAGACGCTGGTGGATTTCGCTCTGACCTCCACAGACATCTGGGCTGTCTGGGTGGACGACTCCAACGCCACCGTGGTCAAATACATCAACTATGAACAGTAAGTCACATGATCTGATCTGAGCTGTCCTTGGTCTCTTAACTTCCTGTTGCTGGCTACAGTAAATATGATGATCTTTGGAGCAAAGTTAGCTTCAGAGTTAGCTTAGCTTCAACCAGCTAGCTCAACAGACAGGAAGGTTAAAGTCACAGCAGTGATCTCTGAGGTCACGGCGAGGAGCGCTGCAGGTTGATGTGCCTTCCTTCATTATATTACTGTATATTCTGAATTTAGTTTTTTTCCTGAACATCATCTCTAGTGGCCCCTCCTCCTGTGATATTGATCCTGTGTGTGTGTGTGTGTGTTGTGTGTTGTCCAGTAATACAGCAGGTCAGTGGAACCAGGTGTTTGTTCAGCCTCCACCTGAAGAAGAAGTCCATATCGGAGTGGACCAGGACCCCAGAGTAAGACCAGTCGCACTGTGACCTCTGACCTCCTCATTGAGGACAATAGAGTGATCAATAAAATGATCTGATACAGCTGAATTTAGAACTGAAACAATAAATCAATAAATCAATTAATCATGTGTTGTTCCTCAGGAGAAATTCAGCACAAAGACAGGAAGGTGAAATATAAATAATTAGAAGTATATGAAAAAGAATAAGAATATAAATAAAAATAGAAACTACAAAAAAATAATTTCAAGTCAAAATTACAAGCCAAGCAGTAAACATAGGCACAGTACTCACCATCAGTGTTGTACTTGTACTAATACAGCAGTACTGTGTCAGTGACATAGTGGTGATTAGTGCAGCAAAATAAAGTAGATCTACTACAGAGTACACCAGAATAATATATAACAGGATTATGTAATATATGTATAATGTACAGCATTCACAGTAATGATTGAAATTAAGCAACACAAATTGTATCCAGGTGATGAGGTGTGTTGTCATGGTAACTGAGCTGACTGTTCATTCACCAGGTCCGATTAAATACTGTATGTGTTGTGTGTTAACAGGAGACGTACCTGGAGGTCCTCTTCTCTCCTCTACGCTTCACAGCTTCAGCCATAGTTAAAGCTCTACAGGTGAGAAACTACCTGGTATAGTTAAAGCTCTACAGGTGAGAAACTACCTGGTATAGTTAAAGCTCTACAGGTGAGAAACTACCTGGTATAGTTAAAGCTCTGCAGGTGAGAAACTACCAGGTATAGTTAAAGCTCTACAGGTGAGAAACTACCTGGCACAGTTAAAGCTCTACAGGTGAGAAACTACCTGGTATAGTTACAGCTCTACAGGTGAGAAACTACCTGGTATAGTTAAAGCTCTACACTCGAGAAACTACCTGGTATAGTTAAATCTCAACAGGTGAGAAACTACCTGGTATAGTTAAATCTCAACAGGTGAGAAACTACCTGGTATAGTTAAAGCTCTACAGGTGAGAAACTACCTGGTATAGTTAAAGCTCTACAGGTGAGAAACTACCTGTTATAGTTAAAGCTCTACAGGTGAGAAACTACCTGTTATAGTTAAAGCTCTACAGGTGAGAAACTACCTGGTATAGTTAAAGCTCTACAGGTGAGAAACTACCTGGTATAGTTAAAGCTCTGCAGGTGAGAAACTACCTGGTATAGTTAAAGCTCTGCAGGTGAGAAACTACCTGGTATAGTTAAAGCTCTACAGGTGATAAACTACCTGGTATAGTTAAAGCTCTACAGGTGAGAAACTACCTGGTATAGTTAAAGCTCTTCAGGTGAGAAACTACCTGGTATAGTTAAAGCTCTACAGGTGATAAACTACCTGGTATAGTTAAAGCTCTACAAGTGAGAAACTACCTGGTATAGTTAAAGCTCTACAGGTGAGAAACTACCTGGTATAGTTAAAGCTCTTCAGGTGAGAAACTACCTGGTATAGTTAAAGCTCTTCAGGTGAGAAACTACCTGGTATAGTTAAAGCTCTACAAGTGAGAAACTACCTGGTATAGTTAAAGCTCTTCAGGTGAGAAACTACCTGGTATAGTTAAAGCTCTACAGGTGAGAAACTACCTGGTATAGTTAAAGCTCTACAAGTGAGAAACTACCTGGTATAGTTAAAGCTCTTCAGGTGAGAAACTACCTGGTATAGTTAAAGCTCTACAAGTGAGAAACTACCTGGTATAGTTAAAGCTCTACAAGTGAGAAACTACCTGGTATAGTTAAAGCTCTACAAGTGAGAAACTACCTGGTATAGTTAAAGCTCTACAGGTGAGAAACTACCTGGTATAGTTAAAGCTCTACAGGTGATAAACTACCTGGTATAGTTAAAGCTCTACAGGTGAGAAACTACCTGGTACAGTTAAAGCTCTTCAGGTGAGAAACTACCTGGTATAGTTAAAGCTCTACAGGTGAGAAACTAACTGGTATAGTTAAAGCTCTTCAGGTGAGAAACTACCTGGTATAGTTAAAGCTCTACAGGTGAGAAACTACCTGGTATAGTTAAAGCTCTACAGGTGAGAAACTACCTGGTATAGTTAAAGCTCTACAGGTGAGAAACTACCTGGTATAGTTAAAGCTCTACAGGTGAGAAACTACCTGGTATAGTTAAAGCTCTACAGGTGAGAAACTACCTGGCTTTGCTGATGATGACGTGTGTGTTCTGTGTCTCAGATCTACCGGCGAGGCTCAGAGAGGATCACTGATCTTTCCTGGGAGAGTCTGAAGAAGGAGGTGACGGTTGCTGTGGAGAGTGAGGTGAGTTACTGTTTAACCCTCTAAGAAACACCTGCACCGCTAGTTAGCCTGCTAGCCTGCTAATTCCTCCATGCCTTAATGCTACACTGGTTTCAGAAAATGAGCTGAACAAAGATGTCACTCATCTGGCGAAAGCGATGTGTTACGGTCGTGTCTAGCGTAGCGTTGTTTCGGTCGTGTCTAGCGTAGCGTTGTTACGGTCGTGTCTAGCGTAGCGTTGTTTCGGTCGTGTCTAGCGTAGCGTTGTTACGGTCGTGTCTAGCGTAGCGTTGTTTCGGTCGTGTCTAGCGTAGCGTTGTTACGGTCGTGTCTAGCGTAGCGTTGTTACGGTCGTGTCTAGCGTAGCGTTGTTTCGGTCGTGTCTAGCGTAGCGTTGTTACGGTCGTGTCTAGCGTAGCGTTGTTTCGGTCGTGTCTAGCGTAGCGTTGTTACGGTCGTGTCTAGCGTAGCGTTGTTACGGTCGTGTCTAGCGTAGCGTTGTTACGGTCGTGTCTAGCGTAGCGTTGTTTCGGTCGTGTCTAGCGTAGCGTTGTTACGGTCGTGTCTAGCGTAGCGTTGTTTCGGTCGTGTCTAGCGTAGCGTTGTTACGGTCGTGTCTAGCGTAGCGTTGTTTCGGTCGTGTCTAGCGTAGCGTTGTTTCGGTCGTGTCTAGCGTAGCGTTGTTTCGGTCGTGTCTAGCGTAGCGTTGTTACGGTCGTGTCTAGCGTAGCGTTGTTTCGGTCGTGTCTAGCGTAGCGTTGTTACGGTCGTGTCTAGCGTAGCGTTGTTTCGGTCGTGTCTAGCGTAGCGTTGTTTCGGTCGTGTCTAGCGTAGCGTTGTTTCGGTCGTGTCTAGCGTAGCGTTGTTACGGTCGTGTCTAGCGTAGCGTTGTTACGGTCGTGTCTAGCGTAGCGTTGTTACGGTCGTGTCTAGCGTAGCGTTGTTACGGTCGTGTCTAGCGTAGCGTTGTTTCGGTCGTGTCTAGCGTAGCGTTGTTTCGGTCGTGTCTAGCGTAGCGTTGTTACGGTCGTGTCTAGCGTAGCGTTGTTTCGGTCGTGTCTAGCGTAGCGTTGTTACGGTCGAGTCTAGCGTAGCGTTGTTCGGTCGTGTCTAGCGTAGCGTTGTTACGGTCGTGTCTAGCGTAGCGTTGTTTCGGTCGTGTCTAGCGTAGCGTTGTTACGGTCGTGTCTAGCGTAGCGTTGTTACGGTCGTGTCTAGCGTAGCGTTGTTACGGTCGTGTCTAGCGTAGCGTTGTTACGGTCGTGTCTAGCGTAGCGTTGTTACGGTCGTGTCTAGCGTAGCGTTGTTTCGGTCGTGTCTAGCGTAGCGTTGTTACGGTCGTGTCTAGCGTAGCGTTGTTACGGTCGTGTCTAGCGTAGCGTTGTTACGGTCGTGTCTAGCGTAGCGTTGTTACGGTCGTGTCTAGCGTAGCGTTGTTACGGTCGTGTCTAGCGTAGCGTTGTTACGGTCGTGTCTAGCGTAGCGTTGTTACGGTCGTGTCTAGCGTAGCGTTGTTACGGTCGTGTCTAGCGTAGCGTTGTTACGGTCGTGTCTAGCGTAGCGTTGTTACGGTCGTGTCTAGCGTAGCGTTGTTACGGTCGTGTCTAGCGTAGCGTTGTTACGGTCGTGTCTAGCGTAGCGTTGTTACGGTCGTGTCTAGCGTAGCGTTGTTACGGTCGTGTCTAGCGTAGCGTTGTTACGGTCGTGTCTAGCGTAGCGTTGTTACGGTCGTGTCTAGCGTAGCGTTGTTACGGTCGTGTCTAGCGTAGCGTTGTTACGGTCGTGTCTAGCGTAGCGTTGTTACGGTCGTGTCTAGCGTAGCGTTGTTACGGTCGTGTCTAGCGTAGCGTTGTTACGGTCGTGTCTAGCGTAGCGTTGTTACGGTCGTGTCTAGCGTAGCGTTGTTACGGTCGTGTCTAGCGTAGCGTTGTTACGGTCGTGTCTAGCGTAGCGTTGTTACGGTCGTGTCTAGCGTAGCGTTGTTACGGTCGTGTCTAGCGTAGCGTTGTTACGGTCGTGTCTAGCGTAGCGTTGTTACGGTCGTGTCTAGCGTAGCTTTGTTGCGCTTTAGAAGAAGACAGGAAGTGTTGTTTTGGTTTCCTTCCTGTGACAGTGCTTACAGTAATCTGTCCTCCCGTCTGTCTCTCCTCCTCCCGTCTGTCTCTCCTCCTCCCGTCTGTCTCTCCTCTTCCTGTCTGTCTCTCCTCTTCCTGTCTGTCTCTCCTCCTCCCATCTGTCTCTCCTCCTCCTGTGTGTCTCTCCTCCTCCCGTCTGTCTCTCCTCCTCCCGTCTGTCTCTCCTCTTCCTGTCTGTCTCTCCTCCTCCCGTCTGTCTCTCCTCCTCCCGTCTGTCTCTCCTCTTCCCGTCTGTCTCTCCTCTTCCTGTCGGTCTCTCCTCCTCCAGCTGCAGAGCAGTGTGACAGAGTTTGAGTTTTCTCAGGAGGAGTACCGTCAGCTGCAGGTGGAGTTCTGGTCCAGGTTCTACGCCTGCTGTCTCCAGTACCAGGAGGCTCTGTCCCTGCCTCTGGGTCTGACTGTGAGCCAGAGCACCAGCATGGTCTGCCTGCTGAAGACGGTCAGTGTCCCTCTCTCTGACACCTGTGGACACACCTGTGGAGACACCTGTGGAGACGGACCACTAGAGTCTTTAATCTGCTTCTGTGTTTCAGGGTTTCGTGTCGTTCCTCCTGCCGTGTTTCGCTGTGGATCATCTCTACCTGTCTTATGATGAGTACCTGTTCTCAGAGGACGAGACGCCCATCGCTGAAGGTAACCACACTGTCATGTGACCTGTCAGATCCTGAGGTGTGTTATTGTCATGTGACAGGTCAGATCCTGAGGTGTGTTATTGTCATGTTACCTGTCAGATCCAGATGTTGGCCGTGATGTGCTGCAGCTGGTTCAGTGTCTGCGGCTGGTCAGTGATGCTGTTTCTGGAGAGATGGCGTATGAGATGGAGAAAGCTCTGGAACACCTGCAGTCACCTGAGAGGGCAGCAGAACTCGTCCTGGAGAACCTGCTGTCCAACGACAAGTCAGTCACCTCACTCTATAATCAATCATATGAATTAATACACTCTATAATCAATAATATGAATTAATACACTCTATAATCAATAATATTTAATAATACACTCTATAATCAATAATATGAATTAATACACTCTATAATCAATAATATGAATTAATACACTATAATCAATAATATGAATTAATACACTCTATAATCAATCATATGAATTAATACACTCTATAATCAATAATATTTAATAATACACTCTATAATCAATAATATGAATTAATACACTCTATAATCAATAATATGAATTAATACACTATAATCAATAATATGAATTAATACACTCTATAATCAATAATATGAATTAATACACTATAATCAATAATATTTATTAATACACTCTATAATCAATAATATGAATTAATACACTTTATAATCAATCATATTTATTAATACACTATAATCAATAATATTTATTATTACACTTTATAACCAATAATATGCTCTTTATAATCAATAATAATGACCGGCTCGCTCTACATTATCCCTTACATATTTAATAAACTTTATAATGAATAATATTAGATTATGTTTAATAAACTTTATAATAAATAATATTTGAATATATTTAATAAACCTTATAATGAAAAATATTCGATTATATTTAATAACCTTTAGAATGAATAATATTAGATCATATTTAATAAACCTTATAATGAATGATATTAGATTATATTTAATAAACCTTATAATGAATAATATTAGATTATTTTTAATAAACTTTATAATGAATAATATTTGAATATATTTAATAAACCTTAGAATGAATAATATTAGATTATATTTAATAAACCTTATAATGAATAATATTAGATTATATTTAATAAGGTATGTAAAGTCCTCAGCTGTAGTAGTTTTATTTAAACGTGTCGTGGTGTTTCCTGCAGTGATAACGTGATCGAGGACATCCAGAACAAACTGCAGGACATTCGTAATCCGATGGCGGCCATGATGGTCCTGCTCAGGGAAATGGACCTGGAGACGGACTCGGAGGTCGGAGAAGAAGGACCCATCGCGCCTGGTGGGTAACAGCTGATCCTGGTTCAGGTCTATAGACCCACGTGGACTCCTGGTTCAGGTCTATAGTCCCACGTGGACTCCTGGTTCAGGTCTATAGTCCCACGTGGACTCCTGGTTCAGGTCTATAGACCCACGTGGACTCCTGGTTCAGGTCTATAGACCCACGTGGACTCCTGGTTCAGGTCTATAGTCCCACGTGGACTCCTGGTTCAGGTCTATAGTCCCACGTGGACTCCTGGTTCAGGTCTATAGACCCACGTGGACTCCTGGTTCAGGTCTATAGTCCCACGTGGACTCCTGGTTCAG
This sequence comes from Sebastolobus alascanus, assembly GCA_916701645.2. Classification (NCBI taxonomy): domain Eukaryota; kingdom Metazoa; phylum Chordata; class Actinopteri; order Perciformes; family Sebastidae; genus Sebastolobus; species Sebastolobus alascanus. The sequence continues at coordinate 259,011 of CAKAOJ020000469.1, forward strand.
GTCTATAGACCCACGTGGACTCCTGGTTCAGGTCTATAGTCCCACGTGGACTCCTGGTTCAGGTCTATAGACCCACGTGGACTCCTGGTTCAGGTCTATAGACCCACGTGGACTCCTGGTTCAGGTCTATAGACCCACGTGGACTCCTGGTTCAGGTCTATAGTCCCACGTGGACTCCTGGTTCAGGTCTATAGACCCACGTGGACTCCTGGTCCCTGATGTGTGGTGTGTTGAGTTGTCCCTGATCTGTGTCTTGCAGGTCAGAGCCTGAACCTGAGGATCAGCCTGTCTCAGCTGTACGGCAGCAGCTCGGCGGTGTCGCTCGTCTGTCAGGCCGTCTGTCACATGACCATGACCAGAGCGCTGTTCTGTAGAGACCTGCTGATCCTGCAGAAACTCTACCTACGCTTCGGAGACAACGTACGCACATGCACGCACACACACACACACAGTATTGAATGTAATGGATGAATCAAAACGACACGAGGCAGATCCAGTCACTGTGTGTTATAGTGTGCGTTATAATGTGCGTTATAATGTGCGTCTCTGTCTCTCAGGTGTTTTTGGGGGGGGGGGCTCAGCTGCTGCAGCTCCAGCAGGATCTGATCCCTCGGAGCTCCAACCTCCTCTCCTCCTATCACCTCCTCAAACACATCAGTCAGAGCATGGCCTCCTCCGTCCCCATAGACATCATGTGAGTACACACAACTACACTCACACACACACACACACACACACACACACACACACACACACACACACACACACACACACTGGTCTTAATGTGGTATTTTGGAGGGATTATTGATCATTTTTATCAATTCTCAAATGGTAAAAAATGATTAAATTTAGCACCAAATCTGTGAAACAAATGGTATCAACCCAACAACGTATGACACATAATGGAGCATGAGGATGACATCATACACTTCTATCATAATGTTATAAACCCTGATACAATCACTATTTATTCTAATTAATTATTTCATGTTTACATTTCTAATTTATGATTAGAACAACTTGACACAAATGTAGAAAGTGTTCACACAAGTTGACTGACTTCTGACCTCTGACCTCTGACCTCTTGCAGAGATGCTAACCTGCAGCACCTAACAGTGTTGGAGCTGTCTGACACCCCGGCCCTCTCCACCAACAGATCAGGTCAGAAACACTGAACTCAGATCAGTTTCATCAGGTCTGTTTTCCCTCACAGAGATAGTAATAGTCCCTTTAATACAGTTACTATTATTAAAGTTCACTGTGTTTGATGTAATAATAGTCCCTTTAATACAGTTACTATAGTTAAAGTTCACTGTGTTTATGAGGTAATAATAGTCCCTTTAATACAGTTACTATTATTAAAGTTCACAGTGTTTATGAGGTAATAATAGTCCCTTTAATACAGTTACTATTATTAAAGTTCACTGTGTTTGAGGTAATAAAAGTCCCTTTAATACAGTTACTATAGTTAAAGTTCACTGTGTTTATGAGATTATAATAGTCCCTTTAATACAGTTACTATTATTAAAGTTCACTGTGTTTGAGGTAATAAAAGTCCCTTTAATACAGTTACTATTATTAAAGTTCACTGTGTTTGATGTAATAATAGTCCCTTTAATACAGTTACTATTATTAAAGTTCACTGTGTTTATGAGGTAATAATAGTCCCTTTAATACAGTTACTATTATTAAAGTTCACTGTGTTTATGAGGTAGTAATAGTCCCTTTAATATAGTTACTATTATTAAAGTTCACTGTGTGTATGAGGTAACAATAGTGCCTGACTTGATGTTCAGTGTGAGTATGAGGTAATAATAGTGCCTGACATGATGTTCAGTGTGTGTATGAGGTAACAATAGTGCCTGACATGATGTTCAGTGTGAGTATGAGGTAATAATAGTGCCTGACATGATTGTGTGTATGAGGTAACAATAGTGCCTGACTTGATGTTCACTGTGTGTATGAGGTAATAATAGTGCCTGACATGATGTTCACTGTGTGTATGAGGTAACAATAGTGCCTGACATGATGTTCACTGTGTGTATGAGGTAATAATAGTGCCTGAAATGATGTTCACTGTGTGTATGAGGTAATAATAGTGCCCTCTGTGTCAGCAGTGTTGAGTCCTCAGACGGTAGTGGAGCTCTTCTATCAGACTGTAGCCAGGAAGATGATCATCTCTCAGATTTACTCTCAGCAGCAGAGTAACTCTCTGCTCAACTGGAGTCACATGATCTCCAACGTGGTCAACCTGCTGGCTCAGCTGCTGTATCCTTTATTCACCTGACAACACACTGAGCAGTTGTTTCTTCCTACACTCCCTCAGGAAGGCAGTAATCATACTTTCGTATTTTATTTATTCTGGTGACTTCCTGTCTTCACCATTGTGTAGTGGTTTGTTGTTGAGTCTTAACTGGTATCTCCCAGTTGGCCCAGTAACCCTGGTTTCCAGTTCCCAGAGTGTCTGATGGCCAACTGTCAGTACACACAGCTGCAGGTGAGTTTATTATGTTCTTCATCACTGACTCTTCTTCATCCTCGTCTCAACGCTCAGTCAGCAGACTTCTGGTAACTCCAACACGTCCTTATCTTTTGATTTGAACTCTGTTCAACTCTTTGATTGACTGGAGGAGAGGAACAACCTTTATTGTGTTTACCATCAGTAAATCGGTTTGTATCGATCTATGAATCAATACGAGTGATTGATACTCTACCTGTCATATTTATACTGTATGAAATCATTAAAGCAGCGTGACACAGTTTGATAAATCTGCAGCCTCTGATTGGAGGAGAGCTGCGTCAGAGCGCAGCGACATCACACACACACTGTGTTTACCTTCATTACATCACAGGTCAACTACACCTGGCTTCTACAGAGTAACCACACACACACCTGTACAAACATCAGCCTGGTCTGTTATAGGCCTGGACCATATGAGGAAAATTTGCCATTTGGGATATCATTGTTGACCGATTTATCGGTCAGCCCTGGTCTGTTATATCTCTGTATCTCAGGAGTATCTCACCTGTATGTTGTGTGTGTGCAGGAGTACGTGCGTCTGATTGGTCCCTGGTGTCAGGTGAACATCGGCTCCTGTCGCTTCATGCTGGGTCAGTGTTACCTGGCCAACGGGGAGGGCCAGAAGGTGGGTCACAAAAACCACACCTGTATTTTTACAGTGTGTAGACTGGAAGCACAAACTGGTGATGCTGGTTTCTCCTCACATCCTCCTGTTGTACCTGTCGACTCCTCACATCCTTCTGTTGTACCTGTCGACTCCTCACATCCTCCTGTTGTACCTGTCGACTCCTCATATCCTCCTGTTGTACCTGTCGACTCCTCACATCCTCCTGTTGTACCTGTCGACTCCTCACATCCTCCTGTTGTACCTGTCGACTCCTCACATCCTCCTGTTGTACCTGTCGACTCCTCACATCCTCCTGTTGTACCTGTCGACTCCTCACATCCTCCTGTTGTACCTGTCGACTCCTCACATCCTCCTGTTGTACCTGTCGACTCCTCACATCCTCCTGTTGTACCTGTCGACTCCTCACATCCTCCTGTTGTACCTGTCGACTCCTCACATCCTCCTGTTGTACCTGTCGACACCTCACATCCCCCTGTTGTACCTGTCGACTCCTCACATCTTCCTGTTGTACCTGTCGACTCCTCACATCCTCCTGTTGTACCTGTCGACTCCTCACATCCTCCTGTTGTACCTGTCGACTCCTCACATCCTCCTGTTGTACCTGTCGACTCCTCACATCCCCGTTGTACCTGTCGACTCCTCACATCCCCCTGTTGTACCTGTCGACTCCTCACATCCTCCTGTTGTACCTGTCGACTCCTCACATCTTCCTGTTGTACCTGTCGACTCCTCACATCCTCCTGTTGTATCTGACGACTCCTCACATCCTCCTGTTGTACCTGTCGACTCCTCACATCCTCCTGTTGTACCTGTCGACTCCTCACATCCTCCTGTTGTACCTGTCGACTCCTCACATCCTCCTGTTGTACCTGTCGACTCCTCACATCCTCCTGTTGTACCTGACGACTCCTCACATCCTCCTGTTGTTGGTGTTTTCTCCTCAGGCTCTGCAGTGTTTCCAGGAGGCAGCGACGGAGGTGGAGAAGGAGGAGTTCCTGATGAGACTGACGGGCAGCGAGGAGGAGGAGGCGGCCTCCACTCCCAGATTACAGTACTACAACAAGGTACACATGAAGAAGTCTGAACATTAGAAACCACCAGTCTATTAGCGAGACAGATGTTAAAATGAGTCTGTTTTATTCAGTGCTGTGACTGTGAAACTACACAGAACTGAAATATTTAATATAATGTATATATATATATATATATATATGTACTGTATACTGTATATATATTTCCACACATTGATTGTGTGTGTTTAGGTGCTGCGGCTGTTGGAGGATGTGGGTTTACCTGAGCTGGTCATCCAGTTGGCCTCTCTGGCAATAACAGAGGCCGTCACCGACGTCAACAGTCAGGTAACGTTTAACACAGGTAAACAGACAGGTAACATTTAACACACAGGTAAACAGAAAGGTAACATTTAATACAGGTAAACAGACAGGTAACATTTAACACAGGTGAACAGACAGGTAACATTTAACACACAGGTAAACAGAAAGGTAACATTTAACACACAGGTAAACAGACAGGTAACATTTAACACAGGTAAACAGACAGGTAACATTTAACACAGGTAAACAGACAGGTAACATTTAACACAGGTAAACAGAAAGGTAACATTTAATACAGGTAAACAGACAGGTAACATTTAACACAGGTAAACAGACAGGTAACATTTAACACAGGTAAACAGAAAGGTAACATTTAATACAGGTAAACAGACAGGTAAAATTTAACACAGGTAAACAGAAAGGTCACATTTAATACAGGTAAACAGACAGGTAACATTTAACACAGGTAAACAGACAGGTAACATTTAATACAGGTAAACACTCAGGTAACATTTAACACAGGTAAACAGTCAGGTAACATTTAATACAGGTAAACAGACAGGTAACATTTAACACAGGTAAACAGACAGGTAACATTTAATACAGGTAAACAGACAGGTAAGATTTAACACAGGTAAACAGAAAGGTAACATTTAATACAGGTAAACAGACAGGTAACATTTAACACAGGTAAACAGACAGGTAACATTTAATACAGGTAAACAGACAGGTAAGATTTAACACAGGTAAACAGAAAGGTAACATTCAACACAGGTAAACAGTCAGGTAACATTTAACACAGGTAAACAGACAGGTAACATTTAACACAGGTAAACAGACAGGTAACATTCAACACAGGTAAACAGTCAGGTAACATTTAACACAGGTAAACAGACAGGTAACATTTAACACAGGTAAACAGACAGGTAACGTTTAACACAGGTAAACAGACAGGTAACATTTAACACAGGTAAACAGACAGGTAACATTTAACACAGGTAAACAGACAGGTAACATTTAACACAGGTAAACAGACAGGTAACGTTTAACGCACAGGTAAACAGACAGGTAACATTTAACACAGGTCCATAATGTTACTCTCTCCAGAGGAACATTCATGTTTTCACGTCGCCGCCGTAGTTCTGCTGCACGCTTTGCACACGGCAGAAGTTATAATCTGCAACCTCACCACTAGCAGTCACTAAACACTACACACTGTTCCTTTAATCTTTTTCTCTTGGTTGAATCTATTTCCCAAATTATTTAATGTTTGTTTCTACATATTTCTCTTCTAATATGATGTATAGCTATAAATTTGTGTTTGCATTCAGGCGGCTCTGTGGACTCGAATATTCAAACATCACCTGGATCTGGGACACAACAGTGAAGCTTATGAAGCGCTCACCCAGAACCCAGACTGCAGCATGTATGTACATACACACACACATTTATTTATATATATATATATATATATATATATATATATGTATCACAAACAATTGAAGAAGTGAGAAAGAGTGTAAAGACTCTTGTTCACGGGACAATATTGATATTTTTACACATAAAAAAGACCTAAATATTAAAAGCTTGTCAGAGTGACTGATGACAGTTAAACATGAATAAAACAGGAGATTTTGATGATTAATGATGATTAAAAATGTATTTGTTTTCTGTATAAACTAACTCTGTTGCTGTTGTGGTGTCAGGCAGCAGGATTGTCTCCGTCAGCTGGTGGTGGTTCTGTGTGAACGTTCTCAGCTCCAGGATTTAGTCCAGTTCTCCTACGTCAACCTGCACGACGAGGTAATACCTTCACCTGACCGCTCACACATACAGTATACATTCCCCTCGAAAACTACCGGAACAGACAGGCCAATTCCTCTGTTTCTGCTGTACACTGAACACATTTGGGTTTGGAACTGTTGTAACTGTTTTGTCGTTAACTGTTGTGCCGTTAATTGTGTCGTTAATTGTTGTGTCGTTAACTGTTGTGTCGTTAATTGTTGTGTTGTTAACTGTTGTGCCGTTAATTGTGTCGTTAATTGTTGTGTCGTTAACTGTTGTGCCGTTAATTGTGTCGTTAATTGTTGTGTCGTTAACTGTTGTGTCGTTAATTGTTGTGTCGTTAATTGTTGTGTCGTTAATTGTTGGGTCGTTAACTGTTGTGCCGTTAATTGTGTCGTTAATTGTTTTGTCATTAACTGTTCAATCTATCAATCAATCAAACTTTATTTATATAGCACCTTTCAAACAAGCTAAATGCAATTCAAAGTGCTGTACAGACGATTGACGAAATGCAGAATGTTAAAAATGGACCTAGAGACCAATGCACACCAAAACAGACAACACAAAAGTTCCTCAAATATGAAAGCAACCAAAGATGGGCATCCAAAATAAGAAAAGATAAAAAAAAAAACTAAAAAAAAACAAGGAAATAACAATAAAAATAAATAAATAAATAAAAACCGTGAAACTACACAAAGTAAGCAGATGGTATTAAACAATAAAATTCCAAAATAGTAAAAACAAAGGAGTAAAACAAACACCATATAGATGATGATAAATAAAATAAGTATAAACAATAAAACCATAACATTTTAAAATTATAAACTGTTGTGCCGTTAATTGTTGTTGTGCCGTTAATTGTGCCGTTAGCTGTTGTGCCGTTAACTGTGCCGTTAACTGTTGTGCCGTTAACTGTTGTGTCGTTAATTGTGCCGTTAGCTGTTGTGCCGTTAACTGTTGTGTCGTTAACTGTGCCGTTAACTGTTGTGTCGTTAACTGTGCCGTTAACTGTTGTGTCGTTAATTGTGCCGTTAACTGTGCCGTTAACTGTTGTGTCGTTAACTGTGCCGTTAACTGTTGTGTCGTTAACTGTGCCGTTAACTGTTGTGTCGTTAATTGTGCCGTTAACTGTGCCGTTAACTGTTGTGTCGTTAATTGTGCCGTTAACTGTGCCGTTAACTGTTGTGCCGTTATCTGTTGTGCCGTTAATTGTGCCGTTAACTGTGCCGTTAACTGTTGTGCCGTTAATTGTGTCGTTAATTGTTGTGTCGTTAACTGTTGTGCCGTTAATTATGTCGTTAATTGTTGTGTCGTTAACTGTTGTGCCGTTAATTGTGTCGTTAATTGTTGTGTCGTTAACTGTTGTGTCGTTAACTGTTGTGCCGTTAACCGTGCCGTTAACTGCTGTGCCGTTAACTGTGCCGTTAACTGCTGTGCCGTCACCAGGTCGTCGGTATCATCGAGTCTCGGGCCAGAGGTTTGGACCTGCTGGCTCATAATTACTACGAGCTGCTGTACGCTTTCCACATCAACAGACACAACTACAGGAAAGGTGAGACTGCTGCAACAACACCTCAGTGTTTAATCTCACTGTAAATATCTGACATTTTAACCACTAACTATAATGAACTAACCAGACTTAACGAAATAAAAACAGAAACTAGGTTTTCAGTTTATGGAAAAACTCCACAGGAAATATGGATCATTTTGTTTTTGTCTTTTTGTATGTTATCATATGTGTTGTTAAATGTGTTTAGCGGGGACGGTGATGTTTGAGTTCGGGATGCGTCTCGGTAGAGAGGTTCGGACGCGTCTCGGCCTTCAGAAACAGGTGAACTGTTACCTGGCTGCTCTGAACTGTCTCCGCCTCATCAGACCAGAGTACGCATGGATCGTCCAGCCGGCCTCCGGAGCTGTGGTACCGACACACACACACACACACATATATATATATATATATACACACATATATAGAATTAGTTCTGTAAAAGTTAACCTGATAATAACACGTTAACGCAAATTCATTTTAATGTCACTAATTTCTTTAAGGCATTAACACAACATGTGATTTTGAATCAACCTGTTAAAAATCCGCCGGGCCGCCATCGGGCCCGGACGCTGTTCGATTTTTCGGAGATTGTAGCGGGCTCAGTTTTAAAGCTAGATTGAAGATACGACAAGGAGGTTGAATAACGCTACAAATTTAGGCTAAACTGTCATGTCCATTTTCAAAGTGGTACACTGGACCACTGACCTCCAGATCAGTGAATGTAAATGGGTTCTATGGGTACCCACGAGTCTCCCCTTTACAGACATGCCCACTTTATGATAATCACATGCAGTTTGGGGCAAGTCATAGTGAAGTCAGCACACTGACAGACTGACAGCTGTTGTTGCCTGTTGGGCTGCAGTTTGCCATGTTATGATCTGAGCATATTGTTTTATGCTAAATGCAGAACCTGTGAGGGTTTCTGGATGATATCTGTCATTGTTTTGTGTTGTTAACTGATTTACAATAATAAATATATATATATACATTTACATAAAGCAGCATACTTACCAACGATTAATCACGATTAAATGTTGTATATATACACTGCTCAAAAAAATGAAGGGAACACTTAAATCACACATCAGATCTTGATGAACGAATTATTCAAGTGTAAAATCTTTACAGATGTACACTAAGGAGCAGGTGTAAATAAAGCTGTTTGTGTTGCAGTACGAGCGTCCAGGAGCATCTCCAAAGAGGAACTCTGACGGAGAGTTTTCTTCTGAACCAGGTGACATCAGCCGTCTTTAACAGAGCTTTATTTATTTATTATTTATATGTACTTATTTAAAAGGGACCATGTACAGTTTAAAACATACATGTCACCATTTGATGCACCAGATTATAGCTTTAAGCTAATTCACATCTGTAGTCCCTTGGCAGGTCAAGACAAAAAACATATTACAGTCATACAAGAAAGAACATACAATTCGCACAATACACAGCTACACACAGTAGCACATCACAAAGTATGCTTGTCAAGTAAAAGTCCTGAAGACCATGGAGTAGAATTAGAGATCAGTGAGTACCGAGCTGAGCAGCTTTTAACAGACGCTGCCCCCTGGTGGACGAGGACGGGGTACTACAGACACTAGATATTAATACTTCCTCTATTTAGTCTGGTTCGGTTTCACAGTGCACCAATTAAAGCAGACCTTTGGTCTCTAGAGCTGCAGCCAATCACAGACTGATCCCAGAGCTGCAGCCAATCAGAGAGTGATCCCAGAGCTGCAGCCAATCAGAGACTGATCCCAGAGCTGCAGCCATTCAGAGAGTGATCCCAGAGCTGCAGCCAATCACAGACTGATCCCAAAGCTGCAGCCAATCACAGACTGATCCCAGAGCTGCAGCCAATCACAGACTGATCCCAAAGCTGCAGCCAATCACAGACTGATCCCAAAGCTGCAGCCAATCACAGACTGCCTCCCCTCTGACTGGTCCTCTCTTCTCGTCCACAGTTAATGATCTGCTCCTTGTTTCCTCCTGCAGTCAAACGTCAGGTTGACATCCTGGAACTCAAGGACCTGGAGAAGGAGTACATCCTGTCCCGCAGCCGCCTCACCCTCGCCCAGCACCACCCACCGTCTGCTGCAATCGCTGGTACGCCAGGAAACCTTCTACACCTTCTACACCTTCTACACCTTTAACACCTTTAACACCTTCTAAACCTTCTACACCTTCTACACCTTTAACACCTTCTACACCTTCTACACCTTTAACACCTTTAACACCTTCTACAGCTTTAACACCTTCTACACCTTCTACACCTTCTACACCTTCTACACCTTTAACACCTTCTACACTTTCTACACCTTTAACACCTTTAACTTCTACACCTTCTACACCTTTAACACCTTCTACACCTTTAACACCTTCTACACCTTCTACACCTTTAACACCTTCTACACCTTCTACACCTTCAACACCTTCTACACCTTTAACACCTTCTACACCTTCTACATCTTCTACACCTTAAACACCTTCTACACCTTTAACACCTTCTACACCTTCTACACCTTTAACACCTTCTACACCTTTAACACCTTCTACACCTTTAACACCTTCTACACCTTTAACACCTTCTACACCTTTAACACCTTTAACACCTTTAACACCTTCTACACCTTCTACACCTTTAACACCTTCTACACCTTTAACACCTTTAACACCTTTAACACCTTCTACACCTTCTACACCTTTAACACCTTCTACACCTTTAACACCTTCTACACCTTTAACACCTTCTACACCTTCTACACCTTTAACACCTTCTACACCTTCTAGACCTTCTACAACTTTACACGTTCTACACCTTCTACACCTTTAACACCTTCTACACCTTCTACACCTTCAACACCTTCTACACCTTCTACACCTTCTACACCTTCAACACCTTCTACACCTTTAACACCTTCTACACCTTCTACATCTTCTACACCTTAAACACCTTCTACACCTTTAACACCTTCTACACCTTTAACACCTTCTACACCTTCTACACCTTTAACACCTTCTACACCTTTAACACCTTTAACACCTTCTACACCTTCTACACCTTTAACACCTTCTACACCTTCTACATCTTCTACACCTTAAACACCTTCTACACCTTTAACACCTTCTACACCTTTAACACCTTCTACACCTTCTACACCTTTAACACCTTCTAC
>CAKAOJ020000469.1:275000-287003 GCA_916701645.2 Sebastolobus alascanus
CCGTGTTAACGTCCTCCCCCGTGTTAACGTTCTCCCGCGTGTTAACGTTCTCCCCGTGTTAACGTCCTCCCCCGTGTTAACGTTCTCCCGCGTGTTAACGTTCTCCCCGTGTTAACGTCCTCCCCCGTGTTAACGTTCTCCCCCGTGTTAACGTTCTCCCGCGTGTTAACGTTCTCCCCCGTGTTGAAGTTCTCCCCGTGTTAACTTTCTCCCGCGTCTTAACGTTCTCCCCCGTGTTAACGTTCTCCCCCGTGTTAACGGCGGCCCGCGTGTTAACGTTCTCCCGCGTGTTACTTAAACTGCAGCAGCGACTGTAACTTAAACTTAAAACTTTCAGTAGTGTTGTCAGAGAGCAACACAACAGATAAACATTGGCCATCAGAGAACGCCGTCTTCTCTTCAGATAGGCTGATGGCCGTCAACTAGAAGAATATCGGCAAATAAACTGGTGCAACTACCTACTAGTTATACTTCAAATAATACTAATATTGTGATACTTGAAAAGTAAACGATATTTAATGACTTGTTTTAACAGAATGATGAATTATTTTTATTGTATTTATTGTTTCAGAGGCCGCTGTCGGCGACGTCGTCTTCCGTCTGGTTGCCGTACACGTCCATCGATCAGCTGTTGCATACTCTGAAAGAGACGCAGACCAACAGCAGCGTGAGTCATCATCACTTCCTGCTTACGTCTCACTGCATCACTTCCTGTTTACGTTTCACTGCATCACTTCCTGTTTACGTCTCACTGCATCACTTCCCGTTTACGTCTCACTGCATCACTTCCTGTTTACGTCTCACTGCATCACTTCCTGTTTACGTTTCACTGCATCACTTCCTGTTTACGTCTCACTGCATCACTTCCCGTTTACGTCTCACTGCATCACTTCCTGTTTACGTCTCACTGCATCACTTCCCGTTTACGTCTCACTGCATCACTTCCTGTTTACGTCTCACTGCATCACTTCCCGTTTACGTCTCACTGCATCACTTCCCGTTTACGTCTCACTGCATCACTTCCCGTTTACGTCTCACTGCATTACTTCCTGCTTACGTCTCACTGCATCACTTCCTGTTTACGTCTCACTGCATCACTTCCTGCTTACGTCTCACCGCATCACTTCCTGTTTACGTCTCACTGCATCACTTCCTGTTTACGTCTCACTGCATCACTTCCTGTTTACGTTTCACTGCATCACTTCCCGTTTACGTCTCACTGCATCACTTCCTGTTTACGTCTCACTGCATCACTTCCCGTTTACGTTTCACTGCATCACTTCCCGTTTACGTTTCACTGCATCACTTCCCGTTTACGTCTCACTGCATCACTTCCTGTTTACGTTTCACTGCATCGCTTCTTGTTTACGTCTCACTGCATCACTTCCTGTTTACGTCTCACTGCATCACTTCCTGTTTACGTCTCACTGCATCACTTCCTGTTTACGTCTCACTGCATCACTTCCTGTTTACGTTTCACTGCATCTCTTCTTGTTTACGTCTCACTGCATCACTTCCTGTCATCACTTCCTGTTTACGTCTCACTGCATCACTTCCTGTTTACGTCTCACTGCATCACTTCCTGTTTACGTCTCACTGCATCACTTCCTGTTTACGTCTCACTGCATCACTTCCTGTTTACGTCTCACTGCATTACTTCCTGTTTACGTCTCACTGCATCACTTCCTGTTTACGTCTCACTGCATCACTTCCTGTTTACGTCTCACTGCATCACTTCCTGTTTACATTTCACTGCATTACTTCCTGTTTACGTTTCACTGCATCACTTCCTGTTTACGTTTCACTGCATCACTTCCTGTTTACATTGTGAATCAGTTTAATGAGCGATCTGTTGGCCGTCGTCTGTTTTCAGATTTATAATAAAGTTCAAGACAAACTGGACGATTATCACCGACTGGTGGAGCAGACGACCAAACGAAGACTCGTCACTCGTTAGAGACTCATCAGGTCAGCTGACCACTGCGACCAATCACAGGCTCACACATTAAACCTGATTAAAGATGTCTTTAGTTTTTTATAATAATCCTCTCTTTTGTACTCGTCATGTTTTTCCATCAGAATGTAAATTGTGATGAAATTAAAGTCTTTTCTTGCATTTCATCGAGTCTGTCGTCAATTAATATTTACTGATTTATGGATACGACTGTTGAATGAGATCAATTAATCAATCACACTTTATTGATTATACGTCAGAAAACCAGTTTAATAAAGAGAGAAAAACATTAAAATTAGTAAAATGAAGAATATGAAAAACAACTAAATAACAGGTGTGATTTGAGTTTTCTCCTCCAGGGGTCCTTAGCGGAACCCTGGTGGACCAGACCCTACTGCACGGACCCAAGTGGACCAGATCCTGGTAAGTATGACGAAAAATTTCACCAAAAAAAGTCAAAGTATAGTATGTCGAAAAATTTAAAGAAAAAATGTCATGAAAAAAAATCATAGTATAGGACGTCGAAAAATGTATGAAAAAAAGTCATAGTATAGTATGTCGAAAAGATTCTTGAAAAATGTCATAGTATAGTATGTCGATAAAATTTCACCAAAAAAGTCATAGTATAGTATGTTGAAAAGTTTCTTGAAAGAAAGTCAAAGTATAATATTTTGAAAAATTTGTGAAAAAGTCATAGTATAGTATGTCGAAAAATTTCACCAAAAAAAGTCAAAGTATAGTATGTCGAAAAATTTCTTGAAAAAAAAGTCAAAGTATAGTATGTCGAAAAATTTCACCAAAAAAAGTCATAGTATAGTATGTCGATAAATTTCTTGAAAAAAAAGTCAAAGTATAGTATGTCGAAAAATTTCACCAAAAAAAGTCAGTATAGTATGTCGAAAAATTTCTTGAAAAAAAGTCATAGTATAGTATGTCGAAAAATTTCACCAAAAAAAGTCATAGTATAGTATGTCGAAAAATTTCACCAAAAAAAGTCATAGTATAGTATGTCGAAAAATTTCACCAAAAAAAGTCATAGTATAGTATGTCGAAAAATTTCTTGCCAAAAAGTCATAGTATAGTATGTCGAAAAATTTCACCAAAAAAAGGTCATAGTATAGTATGTCGAAAAATTTCACCAAAAAAAGTCATAGTATAGTATGTCGAAAAATTTCACCAAAAAGTCATAGTATAGTATGTCGAAAAATTTCACCAAAAAAAGTCATAGTATAGTATGTCGAAAAATTTCTTGAAAAAAAGTCATAGTATAGTATGTCGAAAAATTTCTTGAAAAAGTCAGTATAGTATGTCGAAAAATTTCACCAAAAAAAGTCATAGTATAGTATGTCGAAAAATTTCACCAAAAAAAGTCATAGTATAGTATGTCGAAAAATTTCAACAAAAAGTCATAGTATAGTATGTCGAAAAATTTCACCAAAAAAAGTCATAGTATAGTATGTCGAAAAATTTCTATAAAAAAAGTCATAGTATAGTATGTCGAAAAATTTCACCAAAAAAAGTCATAGTATAGTATGTCGAAAAATTTCACCAAAAAAAGTCATAGTATAGTATGTCGAAAAATTTCACCAAAAAAGTCATAGTATAGTATGTCGAAAAATTTCACCAAAAAAAGTCATAGTATAGTATGTCGAAAAATTTCTTGAAAAAAAGTCATAGTATAGTATGTCGAAAAATTTCTTGAAAAAGTCAGTATAGTATGTCGAAAAATTTCACCAAAAAAAGTCATAGTATAGTATGTCGAAAAATTTCACCAAAAAAAGTCATAGTATAGTATGTCGAAAAATTTCACCAAAAAAAGTCATAGTATAGTATGTCGAAAAATTTCTTGAAAAAAAGTCATAGTATAGTATGTCGAAAAATTTCACCAAAAAAGTCATAGTATAGTATGTCGAAAAATTTCACCAAAAAAAGTCATAGTATAGTATGTCGAAAAATTTCTTGAAAAAAAGTCATAGTATAGTATGTCGAAAAATTTCACCAAAAAAAGTCATATTATAGTATGTCGAAAAATTTCTCAAAAAAAGTCATAGTATAGTATGTCGAAAAATTTCTTGAAAAAAAGTCATAGTATAGTATGTCGAAAAATTTCACCAAAAAAAGTCATAGTATAGTATGTCGAAAAATTTCTTGAAAAAAAGTCATAGTATAGTATGTCGAAAAATTTCACCAAAAAAAGTCATAGTATAGTATGTCGAAAAATTTCACCAAAAAAAGTCATAGTATAGTATGTCGAAAAATTTCTTGAAAAAAAGTCATAGTATAGTATGTCGAAAAATTTCTTAAAAAAAAAGTCAAAGTATAGTATGTCGAAAAATTTCACCAAAAAAAGTCATAGTATAGTATGTCGAAAAATTTCTTGAAAAAGTCATAGTATAGTATGTCGAAAAATTTCACCAAAAAAAGTCATAGTATAGTATGTCGAAAAATTTCACCAAAAAAAGTCATAGTATAGTATGTCGAAAAATTTCACCAAAAAAAGTCATAGTATAGTATGTCGAAAAATTTCTTGAAAAAAAGTCATAGTATAGTATGTCGAAAAATTTCACCAAAAAAGTCATAGTATAGTATGTCGAAAAATTTCTTGAAAAAAAGTCATAGTATAGTATGTCGAAAAATTTCACCAAAAAAAGTCATAGTATAGTATGTCGAAAAATTTCACCAAAAAAAGTCATAATATAGTATGTCGAAAAATTTCATGAAAAAAAGTCATAGTATAGTATGTCGAAAAATTTCACCAAAAAAAGTCATAGTATAGTATGTCGAAAAATTTCTTGAAAAAAAGTCATAGTATAGTATGTCGAAAAATTTCACCAAAAAAAGTCATAGTATAGTATGTCGAAAAATTTCTTGAAAAAAAGTCATAGTATAGTATGTCGAAAAATTTCTTGAAAAAAGTCATAGTATAGTATGTCGAAAAATTTCACCAAAAAAAGTCATAGTATAGTATGTCGAAAAATTTCACCAAAAAAAGTCATAGTATAGTATGTCGAAAAATTTCACCAAAAAAGTCATAGTATAGTATGTCGAAAAATTTCACCAAAAAAAGTCATAGTATAGTATGTCGAAAAATTTCTTGAAAAAAAAGTCATAGTATAGTATGTCGAAAAATTTCACCAAAAAAAGTCATAGTATAGTATGTTGAAAAATTTCTTGAAAAAAGTCATAGTATAGTATGTCGAAAAATTTCACCAAAAAAAGTCATAGTATAGTATGTCGAAAAATTTCTTGAAAAAAGTCATAGTATAGTATGTCGAAAAATTTCTTGAAAAAAGTCATAGTATAGTATGTCGAAAAATTTCACCAAAAAAAGTCATAGTATAGTATGTCGAAAAATTTCACCAAAAAAGTCATAGTATAGTATGTCGAAAAATTTCACCAAAAAAAGTCATAGTATAGTATGTCGAAAAATTTCACAAAAAAAGTCATAGTATAGTATGTCGAAAAATTTCACCAAAAAAGTCATAGTATAGTATGTCGAAAAATTTCACCAAAAAAAGTCATAGTATAGTATGTCGAAAAATTTCACCAAAAAAAGTCATAGTATAGTATGTCGAAAAATTTCACCAAAAAAAGTCATAGTATAGTATGTCGAAAAATTTCACCAAAAAAAGTCATAGTATAGTATGTCGAAAAATTTCACCAAAAAAAGTCATAGTATAGTATGTCGAAAAATTTCTTGAAAAAAAGTCATAGTATAGTATGTCGAAAAATTTCACCAAAAAAAGTCATAGTATAGTATGTCGAAAAATTTCACCAAAAAAAGTCATAGTATAGTATGTCGAAAAATTTCTTGAAAAAAAGTCATAGTATAGTATGTCGAAAAATTTCACCAAAAAAAGTCATAGTATAGTATGTCGAAAAATTTCACCAAAAAAAGTCATAGTATAGTATGTCGAAAAATTTCACCAAAAAAAGTCATAGTATAGTATGTCGAAAAATTTCACCAAAAAAAGTCATAGTATAGTATGTCGAAAAATTTCTTGAAAAAAAGTCATAGTATAGTATGTCGAAAAATTTCACCAAAAAAAGTCATAGTATAGTATGTCGAAAAATTTCACCAAAAAAAGTCATAGTATAGTATGTCGAAAAATTTCTTGAAAAAAGTCATAGTATAGTATGTCGAAAAATTTCACCAAAAAAAGTCATAGTATAGTATGTCGAAAAATTTCACCAAAAAAAGTCATAGTATAGTATGTCGAAAAATTTCTTGAAAAAAAGTCATAGTATAGTATGTCGAAAAATTTCTCAAAAAAAGTCATAGTATAGTATGTCGAAAAATTTCACCAAAAAAAGTCATAGTATAGTATGTCGAAAAATTTCTTGAAAAAAAGTCATAGTATAGTATGTCGAAAAATTTCACCAAAAAAAGTCATAGTATAGTATGTCGAAAAATTTCACCAAAAAAAGTCATAGTATAGTATGTCGAAAAATTTCTCAAAAAAAGTCATAGTATAGTATGTCGAAAAATTTCACCAAAAAAAGTCATAGTATAGTATGTCGAAAAATTTCACCAAAAAAAGTCATAGTATAGTATGTCGAAAAATTTCTTGAAAAAAAGTCATAGTATAGTATGTCGAAAAATTTCACCAAAAAAGTCATAGTATAGTATGTCGAAAAATTTCACCAAAAAAAGTCATAGTATAGTATGTCGAAAAATTTCACCAAAAAAAGTCATAGTATAGTATGTCGAAAAATTTCACCAAAAAAGTCATAGTATAGTATGTCGAAAAATTTCACGAAAAAAAGTCATAGTATAGTATGTCGAAAAATTTCACCAAAAAAAGTCATAGTATAGTATGTCGAAAAATTTCACAAAAAAAGTCATAGTATAGTATGTCGAAAAATTTCACCAAAAAAAGTCATAGTATAGTATGTCGAAAAATTTCACCAAAAAAAGTCATAGTATAGTATGTCGAAAAATTTCATGAAAAAAAGTCATAGTATAGTATGTCGAAAAATTTCACCAAAAAAAGTCATAGTATAGTATGTCGAAAAATTTCTCAAAAAAAGTCATAGTATAGTATGTCGAAAAATTTCACCAAAAAAAGTCATAGTATAGTATGTCGAAAAATTTCACCAAAAAAAGTCATAGTATAGTATGTCGAAAAATTTCTGAAAAAAAGTCATAGTATAGTATGTCGAAAAATTTCACCAAAAAAAGTCATAGTATAGTATGTCGAAAAATTTCACCAAAAAAAGTCATAGTATAGTATGTCGAAAAATTTCACCAAAAAAAGTCATAGTATAGTATGTCGAAAAATTTCACCAAAAAAGTCATAGTATAGTATGTCGAAAAATTTCACCAAAAAAAGTCATATTATAGTATGTCGAAAAATTTAACCAAAAAAAGTCATAGTATAGTATTTAGAAAAATTTCTCAAAAAAGTCATAGTATAGTATGTCGAAAAATTTCACCAAAAAAGTCATAGTATAGTATGTCGAAAAATTTCACCAAAAAAAGTCATAGTATAGTATGTCGAAAAATTTCACCAAAAAAAGTCATAGTATAGTATGTCGAAAAATTTCACCAAAAAGTCATAGTATAGTATGTCGAAAAATTTCACCAAAAAAAGTCATAGTATAGTATGTCGAAAAATTTCACCAAAAAAAGTCATAGTATAGTATGTCGAAAAATTTCACCAAAAAAAGTCATAGTATAGTATGTCGAAAAATTTCACCAAAAAAAGTCATAGTATAGTATGTCGAAAAATTTCTAAAAAAAAGTCATAGTATAGTATGTCGAAAAATTTCACCAAAAAAGTCATAGTATAGTATGTCGAAAAATTTCTTGAAAAAAGTCATAGTATAGTATGTCGAAAAATTTCACCAAAAAAAGTCATAGTATAGTATGTCGAAAAATTTCACCAAAAAAAGTCATAGTATAGTATGTTGAAAAATTTCTTGAAAAAAGTCATAGTATAGTATGTCGAAAAATTTCACCAAAAAGTCATAGTATAGTATGTCGAAAAATTTTACCAAAAAAGTCATAGTATAGTATGTCGAAAAATTTCACCAAAAAAGTCATAGTATAGTATGTCGAAAAATTTCACCAAAAAAAGTCATAGTATAGTATGTCGAAAAATTTCACCAAAAAAAGTCATAGTATAGTATGTCGAAAAATTTCACCAAAAAAAGTCATAGTATAGTATGTCGAAAAATTTCACCAAAAAAAGTCATAGTATAGTATGTCGAAAAATTTCACCAAAAAAAGTCATAGTATAGTATGTCGAAAAATTTCACCAAAAAAAGTCATAGTATAGTATGTCGAAAAATTTCACCAAAAAAAGTCATAGTATAGTATGTCGAAAAATTTCACCAAAAAAAGTCATAGTATAGTATGTCGAAAAATTTCACCAAAAAAAGTCATAGTATAGTATGTCGAAAAATTTCTTGAAAAAAGTCATAGTATAGTATGTCGAAAAATTTCACCAAAAAAAGTCATAGTATAGTATGTCGAAAAATTTCTTGAAAAAAGTCATAGTATAGTATGTCGAAAAATTTCACCAAAAAAAGTCATAGTATAGTATGTCGAAAAATTTCACCAAAAAAAGTCATAGTATAGTATGTCGAAAAATTTCACCAAAAAAAGTCATAGTATAGTATGTCGAAAAATTTCACCAAAAAAAGTCATAGTATAGTATGTCGAAAAATTTCACCAAAAAAAGTCATAGTATAGTATGTCGAAAAATTTCACCAAAAAAAGTCATAGTATAGTATGTCGAAAAATTTCACCAAAAAAAGTCATAGTATAGTATGTCGAAAAATTTCACCAAAAAAGTCATAGTATACTATGTCGAAAAATTTCACCAAAAAAAGTCATAGTATAGTATGTCGAAAAATTTCTTGAAAAAAAGTCATAGTATAGTATGTCGAAAAATTTCTCAAAAAAAGTCATAGTATAGTATGTCGAAAAATTTCACCAAAAAAAGTCATAGTATAGTATGTCGAAAAATTTCACCAAAAAAAGTCATAGTATAGTATGTCGAAAAATTTCACCAAAAAAAGTCATAGTATAGTATGTCGAAAAATTTCACCAAAAAAAGTCATAGTATAGTATGTCGAAAAATTTCACCAAAAAAAGTCATAGTATAGTATGTCGAAAAATTTCACCAAAAAAAGTCATAGTATAGTATGTCGAAAAATTTAACCAAAAAAGTCATAGTATAGTATGTCGAAAAATTTCACCAAAAAAAGTCATAGTATAGTATGTCGAAAAATTTCACCAAAAAAAGTCATAGTATAGTATGTCGAAAAATTTCTCAAAAAAAGTCATAGTATAGTATGTCGAAAAATTTCACCAAAAAAAGTCATAGTATAGTATGTCGAAAAATTTCACCAAAAAAAGTCATAGTATAGTATGTCGAAAAATTTCTCAAAAAAGTCATAGTATAGTATGTCGAAAAATTTCACCAAAAAAAGTCATAGTATAGTATGTCGAAAAATTTCACCAAAAAAAGTCATAGTATAGTATGTCGAAAAATTTCACCAAAAAAAGTCATAGTATAGTATGTCGAAAAATTTCACCAAAAAAAGTCATAGTATAGTATGTCGAAAAATTTCTACAAAAAAGTCATAGTATAGTATGTCGAAAAATTTCTCAAAAAAAGTCATAGTATAGTATGTCGAAAAATTTCACCAAAAAAAGTCATAGTATAGTATGTCGAAAAATTTCTGAAAAAAAGTCATAGTATAGTATGTCGAAAAATTTCACCAAAAAAAGTCATAGTATAGTATGTCGAAAAATTTCACCAAAAAAAGTCATAGTATAGTATGTCGAAAAATTTCTTGAAAAAAGTCATAGTATAGTATGTCGAAAAATTTCACCAAAAAAAGTCATAGTATAGTATGTCGAAAAATTTCTGAAAAAAAGTCATAGTATAGTATGTCGAAAAATTTCACCAAAAAAAGTCATAGTATAGTATGTCGAAAAATTTCACAAAAAAACTCATATTATAATATGTCGAAAAATTTCACCAAAAAAAGTCATAGTATAGTATGTCGAAAAATTTCACCAAAAAAAGTCATAGTATAGTATGTCGAAAAATTTCACCAAAAAAAGTCATAGTATAGTATGTCGAAAAATTTCACCAAAAAAAGTCATAGTATAGTATGTCGAAAAATTTCACCAAAAAAAGTCATAGTATAGTATGTCGAAAAATTTCACCAAAAAAAGTCATAGTATAGTATGTCGAAAAATTTCACCAAAAAAAGTCATAGTATAGTATGTCGAAAAATTTCACCAAAAAAAGTCATAGTATAGTATGTCGAAAAATTTCACCAAAAAAGTCATAGTATAGTATGTCGAAAAATTTCACCAAAAAAGTCATAGTATAGTATGTCGAAAAATTTCACCAAAAAAAGTCATAGTATAGTATGTCGAAAAATTTCACCAAAAAAAGTCATAGTATAGTATGTCGAAAAATTTCACCAAAAAAAGTCATAGTATAGTATGTCGAAAAATTTCTTGAAAAAAAGTCATAGTATAGTATGTCGAAAAATTTCACCAAAAAAAGTCATAGTATAGTATGTCGAAAAATTTCACCAAAAAAAGTCATAGTATAGTATGTCGAAAAATTTCTCAAAAAAAGTCATAGTATAGTATGTCGAAAAATTTCACCAAAAAAAGTCATAGTATAGTATGTCGAAAAATTTCACCAAAAAAAGTCATAGTATAGTATGTCGAAAAATTTCACCAAAAAAAGTCATAGTATAGTATGTCGAAAAATTTCACCAAAAAAGTCATAGTATAGTATGTCGAAAAATTTCACCAAAAAAAGTCATAGTATAGTATGTCGAAAAATTTCACCAAAAAAAGTCATAGTATAGTATGTCGAAAAATTTCTCAAAAAAGTCATAGTATACTATGTCGAAAAATTTCACCAAAAAAGTCATAGTATACTATGTCGAAAAATTTCACCAAAAAAAGTCATAGTATAGTATGTCGAAAAATTTCACCAAAAAAGTCATAGTATACTATGTCGAAAAATTTCACCAAAAAAAGTCATACTATAGCATGTCGAAAATATTCGTAAAAAAAAGTCATAGTATAGCATGTCGAAAAATTTCTCAAAAAAAGTCACAGTATAGTATGTCGAAAAATTTCACGAAAAAAAGTCAGTATAGTATGTCGAAAAATTTCTCAAAAAAAGTCATAGTATAGTATGTCGAAAAATTTCACCAAAAAAGTCATAGTATAGTATGTCGAAAAATTTCTCAAAAAAAGTCATAGTATAGTATGTCGAAAAATTTCACCAAAAAAAGTCATAGTATAGTATGTAGAAAAATTTCTTGAAAAAAATTCAAAGTATAGTATGTCGAAAAATTTAACAAAAAAAGTCATAGTATAGTATGTCGAAAAATTTCACCAAAAAAAGTCATAGTATAGTATGTCGAAAAATTTCTTGAAAAAAGTCATAGTATAGTATGTCGAAAAATTTCACCAAAAAAAGTCATAGTATAGTATGTCGAAAAATTTCTTGAAAAAAAGTCATAGTATAGTATGTCGAAAAATTTCACCAAAAAAAGTCATAGTATAGTATGTCGAAAAATTTCACCAAAAAAAGTCATAGTATAGTATGTCGAAAAATTTCACCAAAAAAAGTCATAGTATAGTATGTCGAAAAATTTCACCAAAAAAAGTCATAGTATAGTATGTCGAAAAATTTCACCAAAAAAAGTCATAGTATAGTATGTCGAAAAATTTCACCAAAAAAAGTCATAGTATAGTATGTCGAAAAATTTCACCAAAAAAAGTCATAGTATAGTATGTCGAAAAATTTCACCAAAAAAAGTCATAGTATAGTATGTCGAAAAATTTCACCAAAAAAAGTCATAGTATAGTATGTCGAAAAATTTCTCTGAAAAAAGTCATAGTATAGTATGTCGAAAAATTTCTTGAAAAAAAGTCATAGTATAGTATGTCGAAAAATTTCACCAAAAAAAGTCATAGTATAGTATGTCGAAAAATTTCACCAAAAAAAGTCATAGTATAGTATGTCGAAAAAAATTTTTTTTTTTTGAAAAAAAAA